>PVIY010050416.1:0-16251 GCA_004026745.1 Myrmecophaga tridactyla
AAAGCCCAGAGAGATCAAGTGTAATTTTTTACATTATATCAACCATACATACTGTCAGCATGACATAGCATTATTTGTATTAACCTTGAATGCTTTGTTGAGGAAGTATTTGGATGGTTTCTCCACTGTAAAGTTACTGTATTTTTTTTGGAAAGAAGTCATTATGTACAGCCCAAATATAAGGAGTAGAGAGTCATGCTTTCCTTCCTTAAGAGCAGAGTATCTCACATAAGTTTTTTATGATTCTTCTGTATGAGAGATTTGTTATCCCCCACCCACCCACTATTGCTACTTAATTTTTGAAGAATATTTCCAATGGATAGAATTCTAGGAGGGCAGCTATTCTCTTTAAGCATTTCAAAAGTGTCATTCCATTTTCACTTGAGTTTCTTTTGAAAATAATATGAGGTTTTCTCCTGTCTCCTTTCAAGATTTTTTCTCTTGGTCCCTGTTTCTCAGAAGTTTACTATGATATGCCTTGATGTATTTCCTTGTGTTTATGCTCTGAGTTTGTGGTAAACCTTGAGTCTGTGATTTTATGACTTTCTTTCAGATTTACTATTCCTGGCATTATCTGGGAAAATACCACTTTTACTCCATCTCCTCTCACCTTTCTTTCTAGTACTCCATTTGCATGTTTGTAAGAATTCTTAACCCATATATCATTTGTCTTATGCTATTTTATGGAGTTGTTTCAATCTTTTTTGTTCTTTGGTGCTGTGCCAGTTTGAATCTGTGGTGGACCCCAGAAAAGCCATGCCCTTTAATCTTCATTCAATATTGCTGGGTAGGAGGATTTTGATTGTTTCCATGGAGATGTGACCCACCCAATTGTGAATGGTAACTTTTGATTAGATGATTTCCATGGAGGTGTGTCTCCACCCATTGGAGGTGGAGTTATTTACTGGAATCCTTTAAAAGAAGAAACATTTTAGAGGGAATCCCTTTTTGGTAGCACCATGAGAGAGCCAGCAGATGCCGACATGTTCACCATGTGCCCTTCCAGCTGAGAGAGAAACGTTGAACATTGTCAGCCTTCTTTATCCAAGGTATCTTTCCCTGGATGCTTTAAATTGGACATTTCTATAGACTTGTTTTAATTGGGACATTTTTTCGGCCTTAGAAGTATAAACCAGTAACTTATTACATTCCCCTTTTTAAAAGTCATTCTGTTTCTGGTATATTGCATTTTGGCAGCTAGCAAACTAGAACAGATGCACATCTGGGAATTGAACCTGGGTCTCCCATATGGAAGGTGAGCATTCTACCACTGGATCCATTTATTTTCATCCTGTCTTCTTACCTTGCTTCAGTCTAGATATATACTCCTGACCTATCTTCCAGAGATTCAATTCTTTAATCATCTTTTTTTTCAATATGCCATTAATTCTGTGTATATTTTTCATTAAAGTTGTTATTTGTTTCTATAATTTCCATTTAATTATTTTTATAAATTCAACTTCTCAGGTGAAATTTTCCATCTTGCCATTAATTTTCTTGTTTTAATATCCAGTCTTCTTTGTACTGCTTTGTGCAGCTGGACGCTGTAAACATTTGTCCTTTCCCAGTGGGTGCACTGCTAGGCCTGCCAGGGCATGGAAGGAAAGCTGCAAGAGCAAGTGGCTGCTCTTAAAAAAACACTGGTTTGTTTTTCAGTCTTGTACCTGTGGTTGCCAGGAGGCAACTTCTCAGCAAATCCTCTGCCACCTCAGTGGGCTGGTTCTCATGCGCCACTCCAGGCCAGCAGCACCTCAGCCAAGTTCTGCCATCCAATTGGCCATATCCATACCCTCTCCAATGAGATCTGAATTTCAAACTGGCCAGGGTTGGTGGGAGATGCTTCCACAATTTTTTCTTTCTTGGGTATTCTCCCTCAGTCCTAGACATAATGGTGCCACCTATACTTGCTATTCTTGTATCCTTTAGCATTCTCTTTAATCCCCTTAGACTATCTCTGTTTACTAGTTAATGATTCTTTATATAAAATTTCTCCTGATCAAATCACTGTTGTGGTTTCTTTCCTTAATGGGCCCTAACTGGTACACTTCTTTCCAGGATCCTGATTCCTCAAATCTTGGCTCCCACAATGGCTCTGAACCCAGATTTATGTCTGCTCGGCCCAGTGAATTTATTGAAAGCTCTGTACACCTTTTCTCCCTATTAGTGCCACTTTCTTCTCACCTTTTTAGCCTTTTCTACTTGTCACTTATGAGTCAATCTCTCAAGGGGAAACACATCTTATTCTTTGCTGTATGCTACAATATTCTTCAGCATCTTCATTTGACTGATTTCTATATTATATTCAACTTTTCTGGTTGTTCTTAGGAAGACAGTTGATTCATTCCCTTATAGCCAGAAAGAGAGTGCCTGTTCAAATTATTTCTTGCTCCTCATATTTTTTCCAAACCCTATTAATTCTTTATTTAGCTTGTTTTTCTAGCAATCTGACTTAGTAAACAAATGAATTCATGACATCTAAACATGAAATAATTAATAAAAAGTACAAGATTTTATAATTAGGTTGTGTATTTTGTGCTGCAGGATATCACAGAGAGAAAGATCAGTGAATGTTGAATTCTTAAGGATTATGATAATGTAAGTTTACATACAATTTATGGATGGTATTTTCTAAGTGTTATTTGCTATAAAGAAGAGATATGTTATAGTAGGTCAGGTATCAAGAGTCCTAAAAAGATTTCATGCCCTTTGATACTGGGATCCCACTCATAAGAATTCATCCAAAAATATATTCCAAAGGAATATGACAGTGTTAGGTAGCTTCCCATATATAGTGCAGTCTCATAATGGACTGATAAGATCATGAAAATTATGCTCATTCAAAAATGGTTATTAAAAAAAAACTGAGGGTCATATATATGTTAAGCAAAATATTTGCAATTTAAATGTCCATTAATATGGGAAAAATTAACTAAATTAAAATATATCACTACAGTCATTGCAAATTGTAATTGTGATGACTATAAAGCAACATAAGAGCTGTTATGTCAAAGTAGATTACAAATTGTTTCTGTTTTCAGATGCAACTATAAAAGCCATATTTTTTATATGTCTCCAAATGCATAGAGTTTGGAAACGTAAAAAATAGTTGATATATTACAGTGATGGGGTTATGTCTTTTAAAGTTTTCATTTTTGTTGTTATAATATTGCTTCTGCCATTAATATTTTAAAAAAATAGTTGACTAACAGGTAATGAAAAAGAGAATAAAACAATGGATTACATACGTTTAAGTGATTGTGAAAAGAAAAATGTTTCGTTTTCAGGATGGACAGGTATTTGCTGGCATTAAATCTTATAGAAATTGTTGTATGAGTTTTAAATATAAAGGTCATTGGATAAAACAATAACAAATTCTTCAATGGAGATTTTTCAAAACATGTCAACATTTTCTTCATCAATCAATATGTCATAGACATATGACATAAAAAGGACTTAAAAAAATTTTATTTTTTCAGGAAGAATTGCAATAGCACATGAAATGGCTAAAGACATTTTAGAAATATGCTTTATATTTAGGGGCTAGAATATCACTAATGTAATAAATGAAAAGAAACTTCAAAATCACCCATTCATAATGGTCAATATTAAAAGAAAAGTAAGAAATGAGAAAGCAACATTTGTACATATAAAGAAAAGGACAGAACTCATTAATATAAAAAATATTAATATCTATCATTAAGAAAACATGGGCCTTTCTGAACAGAAATTCAGGCTAATGAAATGGAAAAGGAGGAGGAGAAGAAGGAGGGAGAGGAGGAGGTGAAGGAGGAGGAGAAATACAATTGTACAGTAAGAATCCAGGGTCATTAAACCTCACTGGTAATTAAATGTGTTAAAATTAAGATTAAATTCATACTATTTTTTCTCTATTAGACTTACAAGGAATAAAGTAGGGTTGGTAAGGTGATGGGAAAAAATGTACTCATACTTTGTAAGAGCACAAACTAGAACAGCCTTTCTGGGAGACAAGTGATTACAGATATCAGAATATGTATACTCTTCCCCTGCCCTCTCCACCAGCAATTCTACTTTCAAGAAAATATCTCAAGGATATAAAGACAAATACACATCATAATTTTAACATCCGAGGAGGAAAAACAGAAACTATCTGTTAGGTCGGGGGAATGGGGAAGGGCACTGCAACTGAACCTGCGGAGGCTGTGTCGCCCCTCCCAACATGGCTTCTGGAACCACCCCTTCCGGATGACATGACTTCTGGGACTGCCCCTTCCGGACACCTGACTTCCGGAACTGATGAACCGCCCCTTCCGGACATCGGACTTCTGGAGAACTGCCCCTTCCAGACATCACCTGACCTGCTTGCTTAAAAACTGCCCACACCATCACCCAGGCGCAGACTCACCTCCCTCCATCTTGGATTCGGTGAGCTCAGCCCTGGAGCGCAGAAATAAACCCGCTTGCTTTAAATTTCCTGGTCTACCTTCCTTCTTTCTCACCCTTTCGCCTACTAAACCTTTCATCTTGGTACCAAAACCCGGGAGAGGAGCACGGGTGCCACCCGCCTGGCCAGGTGCACCCCGGTTTTCTCTCCTCCACATAGCCAGCGACAGGGAATCTCTCGGCCTGCCGCTGCATCCACCACAGATTGGGTAAGTACCTTCCCTCCTAGCCCTGCTGTCGGGTCTCACCATTCCAAGACAGCCTGTCTGTTAATTACTCTCTGAAAATCACGAATTCATGCCAGGTTCTCTTCCGAGGGCTGAGGTGAATGGGGAGGCCTGCAAGCCTCACTCCCTTTCCCAGGACTCGAGAAGTTGTGGGGAATGCCCCACTTTTTGTTTCCCTCCCAAATTCAGGTCCAGGACCTGAAAGGGCCTCAAACCAGGGTGCGACGTCCCCTGGGGAGACGAGCCCCCTCTCATAAGAGCTCCAAGGACTCTCTCAGGGCGTTGGGATGCCAACATCCCCTGGGCCAGTCCTTTATCCTCAGAAACCCGTCAGTTTGGGCAATAAATCCTCAAAAACCAAACCTTATACTCCTTTGAGTTGTCTTCTGACAAACCTATCCACACTGGATTCACTGCCAGACATCCAGCCAGAACACCTCACTTACGTTTGTAAAAAGGCTTGGCCCCAATATCAATTGGATAATGGTTCTCATTGGCCTGAGGGTGGGACTTTCAATGTTAATATCCTTACAAACCTCTGCAATTTTTGCCAGAGGAACGACAAATGGGCCGAAATTCCTTATGTCCAGTTTTTTTTCTTCTGTGCTCCCGCCCCTCCCTTTGTACTTCCTGCTCTATAGCTCAGATTCTCCTAGCCAAAGAAACCCCCAAATCCCCACTCCTAAACACACAATCCAATGAAACTTCCTCCTTTTCCAACCCCCTTGATTCATCTCCCTTTAAATGACCAGGGCCTCCACCACATTTAGGGAAACTATCCTCTCCTCCCTGGCTCTACCCTCCTCTCCCTCTGGCAGCACCTCAGCCACCATCTTGTCCTTCTCTCCCCCTCACCACTCCAGCAGCATTCCCGCCACCATCTTATCCTTATCTTCCCCCTTCTAGACTAGCAGCTATCCAGCCTCCATCTTCTCCTTCCCTTTCTCCTTCTACTCCAGTGGCTTTCCAACCACAATCATGCCCTCTTCCCTGCCCTCTTCCCCCTCCACCAGCTCTTCTGCCACCGCCTAATTTCTCACTGTCCTCAATAGCCTTGCCATCCTCACCTGTAAGCTCCCATACCTGCTCAAACAGTACTTTACTCTATCCCCTCCGGGAAGTTGCAGGACCTGAAGGGCTAATTTGAGTACACACTCCCTTCTCTCTGGACGATCTCTCACATATTGAGAAACAGTTGGGCTCCTTCTTCAATGACCCAACTACCTATACTAAAGAATTCCAATAGCTGGCTAAAGCCTACGACCTTACCTCGCATGATATCCTTGTAATCTGCTCTTCTTCCCTAACTACAGATGAAATGGACTGCATTTTCAATACGGCCATGGCTCATGCTAACCAGGTGCATATAACTGACCACACCATACCAGTGGGGGCCGAGGCAGTACCAGATCAAGAGCTAGGGTGGAACTATCAGATGGACACCCCAGTGGGGAGAAACAGACGAATTAGGTGAGACAAGATGCTTACATGCCTCATAGCCGGCATGCAGAAAGCTTCCCATAAAGTCATAAACTTCCATAAGCTGAGGGAGATTACTCAGGGTCCTGAAGAAAATCCTGCCACTTTTCTAAACCAGCTCACAGAAGCCCTCTCCCAATATACCTGCCTAGACCCTGACTTGGAGGCTGGTAAAACCATTTTAGCCACACATTTTATATTCCAGTCAGCCTCAGACATTAGGCGCAAGCTTAGAAAAATTGAGGATGGTCCTCAGGCCCCTATTCATGACCTGGTAAACACGGCCTTTAAAATTTTTAATACTCGTGATGAATTGGAGAGGGCGGAAAAGGAATCCCGGGACCGATGAAGGTCGAATTTACAAACCCAATCCCTGATTGTGGCCCTGCGGCCCACTTCAACTGACAAGATGCCAGCTACAACTAATCCACCGCCAGGAAAGTGCTTCAAATATGGCCTCAATGGACACTGGTCCCACCAGTGCCCCAATCCTTGACTGCCCAAGGGACCATGCCCTCTCTGCAGGAAAAAGGGACATTGGAAAAGTGACTGCCCCTTGGCACCTGGCCATGGAGGGGCTCTCCTTCCAAACCCTGACCCACCACTGGTGGTCCTGGGCCTGGCCACCGATGACTGATGACACCTCAGCGACCCCGATCACCCTCGTTGAGCCCAGGGTAACAATCAAGGTAGCGGGTAAGTCCACCTCCTTTTTAATGGACATGGGGCTACCTTCTCTGTCCTCCCCTCTTACTCAGGTCAACTCCTTCCTTCCCAGGTCATGGCTATGGGCATAGATGACCATCCTTCGCACCCCTTAACTACTGGACCACTTACATGTTTAATAGAAGGCTACTCCATTACACATTCTTTCCTGGTGATGCCTTCTTGCCCCAGCCCACTAATGGGGTGGGATCTTCTCACCAAGTTAGGGACCTCACTTCACTGGATACAAAAACCCAAAACAAATTTACTATTAACCTTATGTGTGGCCTCCACCTCCACTCAGGTTTCCACCTCTCCTGCTCTTCCCCTACCACCTCACCTAGTAAACCCGGAATTATGGAATACCTCAACTCCCCTAATAGCTTCCCATCATAAACCAGCTCTTATCCGACTAAAAGATCCATCCTCATTCCCATCTAGGCCACAATTTCCTAACATTCTGGGTAGAAAGGAAGAGTGAGTACGATACCAAAGCGCCTTGTAAATCCTCCTTCTGCTTAAACTCCCAACAATTCTATATAAATACTAATGATCCCTGGGACACAAAATGGGTAGCAAGAGTCCAAGGCAAGCTATACAGTCATGGCTATACCCGATACCCTGAAGGCATCATTGAAATACACCGTGAATATGCCCTCATTAATACTACTCTTACCCAGGTATCTGTCAACATTCCACGAGCTGAGCAGAGTCTCTCCAGCCACCTTGCCCAGACCTCTGCCTCAACAGCCCCCCATACGTGGCTCCAAATCCTCCAGCATACCTCGCTTTTCCTCAACCAAACATGAATACTCCCTGAAATAACCCATTGTTTCCTCTGTGCATCATTAAATAGGCCACTACTAGCAGCCGTCCCTACAAATCTCACCCAAATAAACAATTATAGCCCTGATTCCTGCCATACCACCCTAAAAAACATCCCCCTGTGGGAACCAGAGCCTAACAACCTTCCTTACCCTTTCAAAATCTGCTACCTCACACATACTTCTGTAAATCAGACAAGACTTCATAACAAATGCCAGGCCAACATCACTATCCATAACACCACCCACGCCCCCAAAGGGCAGTATTTCTGGTGCAAAGGATCCCTCACCAAGTGCCTTAATTCCACAGCCCTGGGACCATGCTTTCTAGTAGCTGTTGTTCCTCAGTTAACCCTCTATGGAAAGTTTGAGCTGGCTTGGCCACTGCCCCCTATTTGCTCGAAAAGGGCTGCCTTTCTTCCTATCCTAGTAGGTGTCAGCCTCGGTCACAGCCTCGGTTGTAGCCTCAGCCATGGTGGGATGGGCGCTGGGACACAATATTCTAACCTCTCAAAACTTTGAGACTCCACTACAGGTAGCCTTGGAATCAACATCAGAATCCCTTTCCTCTCTACAATGTCAACTTACCTCACTAGCCCAGGTTACTCTTCAAAATCGATGGGCCTTAGACCTGCTAACAGCCGAGAAAGGAGGAATGTGCATATTCCTTCAAGAAGAATGCTGCTATTACGTCAACAAGTCATGTCTAGTGGAACAAAATAGTCACACCTTAAACAAACTAAAAGAGGATCTCCACCACAGAAAACAAGGAACCAACTCTGCCTTAGACTGGTTTTCTTCCCCCCTGGTGACATGGCTTCTCCCGGGTAGCAGTCAACCAAATGCTCCTGCATCATTACCACTGCCTACCCTCCTCACTAGACTCCTAGAGCTAACCTCCTCCCTCTCTTGACCATGACAACCCCAGCCTATCACCCCATGTCACCCCAGTACAGCAGGAAGTAGCCAAAGAACTTTGATGCCCTATTATCACAAAAAGGCTGGAATGTTAGGTCAGGGGAATGGGGAAGGAAGGGCACTACAACTGGAGCTGTGGAGGCTGTGTCACCCCTCCCAACATGACTTCTGGAACCGCCCCTTCCAGACACCTGACTTCCAGAGAACTGCCCCTTCCAGATGTCACCTGACCCGCTTGCTTAAAAACTGCCCACGCCATCACCCAGGCACAGACTCACCTCCCTCCATCTTGGATTCAGTGAGCTCTACCCGGGAGCGCAGAAATAAACCCACCTGCTTTAAATTTCCTGGTCTACCTTCCTTCTTTCTCACCCTTTCACCTCCTAAACCTTTCACTATCTAAATATCAAACAGTAGGAGATTGTTTAAGTAAATTATGCTATAGCCAAATCAAGAACAATCATGCTACAGGAAATTTTGTTTCTTACTTCTGCAAATGCCATGACATATTAAGTATGTATATACTTACACACACACATATATGCAGGTGATGTACACAATAGTAATCCCATATGTACCTAATTATCTATCAGTTTATATTCTTAGGAAAAAGTGCCTGGACACATTCAAATATACTAACAGTGTCTATCTTTTGGTAAAGTAATTATGGATTTTTTTTTTAATATATGTGACTCTTCACTTACCTGTTTCCTACTTCTTTGCAATGAGCATGTTTTCAGAAAAATAGCACAATAAATGCAAAATGATTTTAAAAGTCGGCTCAAAGTTTCCTATTATCCTAATACCTCCCTTTCCTTTTTCTATATGTGATAGTTTGGAGTTGTATGTACCCCAGAAAAACATGTTCTTAAACTGAATCCATCCCTGTAAGTGTGAACTCTTTCTAAGTAGGAACTTTTGATGAGGTTACTTCAGTTAAAGTGTGGCCCAGGGTGAGTCTTAATCCTATTATTAGAGTTCTTTATAAGCATAGTGAATCTCAGACAGAGAAAAAGCCAACAGAAAGCAAGGAAAATGTCAATGGAACTTGAAAGAGAAAGGAGGGGCCATGAAAGATGGCCATGTACACTGCCATGTCACAGAATTGCTGAGAACCAGAGATCTATGGCAGCCAGCCCCAGAACTCCAGTCTTCTAGTAGAAAGCATCACAATGATGACACGTTGACTTAGACTTTTTTCCTAGCTTCAAATTGTGAGCCAATAAATTCTTGTTGTTTAATTTGACTCGTTTAATGGCATTTGCTCAGCAGCCTAGGCA
The DNA here is from genome assembly GCA_004026745.1 of Myrmecophaga tridactyla. Classification (NCBI taxonomy): domain Eukaryota; kingdom Metazoa; phylum Chordata; class Mammalia; order Pilosa; family Myrmecophagidae; genus Myrmecophaga; species Myrmecophaga tridactyla. The sequence continues at coordinate 9,856 of PVIY010050416.1, forward strand.
ATTAAAACACATTCACTTAGTCATGGTGCACAGTTAGTTATATGACCTTTAGAGCAAAATATGTGTTCACTTGAATTTAAAATGGGTAGTGTTTTTTTTTTCTTTGATGAATGATCATTAAGCTTGTGCTTGTTAAGTTGCTTCTTAAAGAACTTAAAGCTATTCAAATGATATCAGAGCCAGGTATGGGAGACATAAGCATTCTGTTCAGTCCATTTACCATGGCCAAGGCCGTTATCATCCAGTCAACTGGATACTTCATATTTCAGAAATAGCAATGCACATGAATGCTTCTGAACTCGGGGGAAATCTTAATATTGAAATGATAAAGACAACATTCCAGAATAGCATCAGTTGAAAGTATACTAGACACCATGCAGACTAAACTCAGGGTTACATACGGAATATTTGATGGAGTAGAGTGTTTGAGTTTGCCAAGCTGCTATGGCAAATACCACAAAAGGGGTTGGTACTTAAAATGGGAATTTATTGGCAAGCAGTTTTGAGGGCAGAAGAAGGCAAAATCAAGGCATCAGCAAGAGAATGCTTTCTCCCTAGTCTGTAACATGTTGGTTTTGGCTGTCTTTGATCCTTGGAGTTCTTAACCTTTTGCTTCCTGCTTTGGATCACATAATGTCTTCTCCTTTCTTTTCTGGGTTCTATGGACTTCTGGTTTCCAGCTCCTCCACCTGGCTTTCTCTCGCTATGTCTGAATTTCTTCTGATTCTAGCAAATTCCAGTAATCCAGTTTTCAACCCAACTTCATTCAGTTGGGGAACACCTGAGCTAAAATAATATCTTTAAGAGATCCTTTTTAAAGTGGGTTCACACCCACAGGAATGCAGTTTAAGATTAAGACACGTCTAAATTGGGGTACGTGATTCAATCTACTACAGAAAGGTCACTATGCTGTCTTCATCAGGAATCACCTGCCTGTAATAAAGTAGAAACCCTTGAAAGGTAACAAAATTAACAGGCAGGCAACTTCCCACATGGTCACCATTTCCTTATCGAATAGTGCTTATCTGGCTTAGATTTTGGTCTAAAGGGAACCAATGAGCACAAGCATAAATTCCTTTATGAAATATTTGTGCCTAACTTCATGGTGTTTAGTTTTGTCATCTGTGCAGTTGGGAAAAAGAAAGTAACTATAAGGCTATTATGACAATTAAATTATATAATATATGTATAGCGCTCAGCACAACTAGCATAGAGTAAGCACTATATACCATAGCTCTTATTATTAACCAAACATTAACAATCATTATTATCACATACTTGAGAAGTCAAACTGGGATTCATAGAAGGTATGTGAATACTTTCTTGTCTAATTTGTATGGAACGGATTAAGTTTTAATACAGATGTGGACGTATAAATTCATAGTGACTCCCTCATTTCCTGCTCTAATATTTCGGAGGCTCAAAAACAATCTTGCTTTTGCACTGCAGCACTATTATCATGTGATCCTGCTGTACTTAAGCATAATTTGAGAATGTTTAATAATTGTCTGAATAATGCAACCAAAGGATAGACTCTGTTACTAGTGCTTGTTCACTGGACAGTTATATATTGACCCTAACACGCATTTCCAATTCAGTTGTTTTCTACTGTTCTTTAAAAAGTAAATAAGAAAGCACAGTGTGTAGCATGTGTAGAGACCTCATATACTCAGAAAAATACTAATAGATTAAAAGATAGTTATCGTTATTAACTGAAAACCAGTGTTCATAAGTAAAACATTTGAAAGTCATTGGCTTTCAAGATAGTTCTGAAGAGCAGGTCAATACTTGGAATTTTAAATTGCATTTTTGTAAGATACTCACTGCATGATAGATTTCAGGCTGCTTCACGTGCCCAATGTCATTGAAGGTTGCAAATAAATTTGGCCTTTCAAAAGCAAGATGAATGACAAAAATTCTCTGACACATAGCAAGTCTTCCAGGTTAGGCCTGACAAAAGTTCAATGATATCATCAAGGCTATCAATCCATCTGTAATGACATTCTGCAGTCTCTTCAAAAATTAAATATGATATTTGCAAGAGCAATATTCTATTTCTGTAAGTAGGACAAAAGATACAACAGAACTGCAGACATGCAAAAGTTCTGTTAAATAAGCTATGCCAATAACTTATTAATTGCTACCTTTCAACAAAAAAATGTGGATTGTGGCTCCTTAAATTTGCTCATTTGCCTAAAACATAGTTTTATTCCAAAATCATGGAATCCATTTAGTCTACAGTTATAGTTTTAGTGAGAACTTTTACTGCTTTCAGAAAAAGAAAATAAAAAAACAGATAAAATAAACAGAGGTGACCACAACACAAAGAAAGGAGTATTTTGTTTTTATCACATCTTTCTCCAAACCAAATGTATTTTATCCTACGTAGCATGTGTAATTTTACTTTCTTTTGAAAAAGAGTGTGTGTTTGCTCTGTGAAAATTATCCAAAATGTGCACATACACCTAATGTATCATAGTCATTTTCAAATTAATAAGCTTCATGTATTAATGACCTAAGCTTCTTATTGCAATTAGCTTTTACAGCAAATCAGCCACTTTCTCTTTAGGTCCCAGGTTTAATGTTATTCTCTGTAGGTTAAGGTAAGATATGCTATTAATCAACATCATTAAAAAATTCATTACATGCCCCCACATAATGGGGAAATGCACTGAAACAAAATCCTAGGTCTTTATGGACTCATTATTGAGACTATACATACATAGTATATACATATAGTCTCTCTATATAGTATAGTATGCATGAACTATATGAAAGCTATATCTTTTCTGTAAAATTTAGATAATGTCAATGGAATAAATTCTAAGCCTGGTTTTTATTCTAGGATTTTCCTGAAAATCATGTACATATGGTTCCTTTTCAGGACTTGAGCAACTTGTTCTATTTCTAGTCATGACGGAAAAAGAGAACCTCAAAAAAAAATCTTGACCTTCACGAAACTCCTGAGACCCAGATGAGTTCCCCCTTAAGCTAGTCATTGTGGTAATGGAGGGAGAGAAAGGAAGACTGCGGAAATGTGTCAGACTATCAGCCAAAGGGTCACAGGAGATCTTTTGTTAAGGGCCAGTGATTGCAGTCCTCACATGGCCTCTGAACAAATGCCAAGAAACAGTCATAGTCATAAGGTAACAGAATATTGGACTTCAGGCTCCTAAGACCTACATTGACTACTCATTCTACCAGTTACATGAGATACTGTCCAATTCATTGAAAAGAGTATATGATAATACTTCATAGAAACATTGAAAAGTATAAATATGAAAATGCTTTCTAAACTTTCAGACCTAACACAACTGTACTCTTAGGCACTAAATTCATATTTTCACTGTGTTTTTTTTTTTCAAAAAGACTCAGTAGAAATTCACCTAACAAAGAAAACTAGAAAAAAAAGTGTTATATTTGGTGGGAAAACTTACACTGAACTACAGATACTTTAAATAAATGAAACCACCAGAGACAATGAATAAAAGCTATTATGTTATAGATTATCCTGTTAATGTAGCCTATATTTCCAGAGATATATTTATTTTTAAGAATTTTCAAAAGGTGATGAAAATACTAAAATTAAAGTTATGTTGGCCTTAAGCATATTATATAATACACAAGACTTGCCATCAATCAGTGAAGTTAAATAATAACTCTAATATTGTTTACCTGTATTAAAGTTCTCACCTGTTAATAGTTAGGACATATTTAAAATATTTTGAGGTGTTTATAAAGCTATTCTTAAATAAAATTTTCAATCAAATTATGCTTGATCTTAACCAAAAGGCCGAGAAGTAATCAATCAAATTAAATAATTGCTTACTATACTAATATGGGCAAGACTCTTGGATTAAATCTGAGCCTTAGATCTTTAACTTACTTGGGTAATTAAATTATCTTCTCTGTTCTTCAGTTTCTACATCTGTTTAAATGAGGATATCAGGGGTAACTCTCTATTGTTGTGAGGATTAATAAATTATCTTACCTAAAATGTATGAAACCCTTTCAATAAATCTTATCTATTATCACTGTTTTACTATTTCTCAAAGATAGTCACAGATGAAATTCATTCTTTCTCTTCCTCTTCTATTTTTTCATTCAATCTATAGGAAGGAAACTTTCTAAGGGCAATTGCCTTTAATTCAAATCCCCCATGAAGTTTATATCTATAATAGTTCTCACCAGGTAATTAAAAAAAATATATAGCCCCATTGTATGGTATGGTGGGATGTTGCAAGTCTGTAGATGACAGCCTTCCTGGTTTATCAGCTCTTCCCCATGAAGCTGAAAGGCCATAGAGAAGTCTGTAACACAACTAACAACAATCTGATAAATAAACCAAGCTGATTAGCTTTCTTTGGACTGTATATTTCTTAAATTACCTGCTGCACAATGATTAATAATTAAAACAATCCATTGTATGTTGTTTCACAAAATTAGCATTTGCAGCTGTTTTAGTCTACCAAAGCTGCCAGAATGCAACACACCAAAGATGGATTGGCTTTTAATAAAAGGGCATTTATTTAGTTCAAATGTATAGTTGTTCAGAGGAAAGGCAGCTAACTTTCAACTGAGGTTCTTTCTTATGTGTGAAGGCACAGGGCAAACTCTGCTGGCCTTCTCTCCAGGCCTCTGGGTTCCAACAACTTTCCCAGGGGTGATTCCTTTCTGCATCTCCAAAGGCCTGGGCTGAGCTGCGAGTGCTGAGATGAGGTGTGCTGAGCTGCGTGGGCTGTGCTACGTTGAGCTCTCTCATTTAAGCATCCAGTCTATTAAATTAAACATCATTCATTGCAGCAGGCACGCCTCCTAGCCGACTGCAGATGTAATCAGCAACAGATGAGGTTCACGTATTATTGGCTCATGTCCACAGCAACAGAACTAGGCACCTTCAGCTGGCCAAACTGACACCTGAACCTAACTACCACAGCATCATATTTTCAAATTCAGTTGATGTGAACTTTAAAATCATGAGGGTAGACAGATTGGGCCATATTAGTATTATGATAAAATGTAACTTTCTGAATTAGGGTATCCATCACTGAGAAACGTTTATGCAAGAAGACTAATAAGAAATCGCATGAACCTCTGTAAACTGAAATAAGATTATTTATCCCAAGTCTACATGCTAGCTGGACTCTCAAGCCCTCTTTCATTCATGAATCATTATAGGCCAATGGTAGGAACAGATGTCACATTAGTGCTAGTATATATATATATATATATATATATATATATATATATATATATATATATATATATATATATATATATATATATATTTTACACATAACATTGATCTATCCTCTAATAGGAAAAAAAGATAAATTTTAAATATGGCTAATTCATTTATTTATGAAATGTAGGCCCCCTCCATGACCTAGAAAATGTCTTGGTCTAAGATTTGACAAGTGCTGATAATCACAAATTATAAAGCCAAATGGTCAAGCCTTGCATAATAAGGAGACTGAGGCTCTGAGAGATTAGAGTGACTCCTTCATTTATTGAATGTCATCTCTATGCTAGGCCCAGGGGATCTAAGGATGAAACCCATTATTTTTTAAAAGATAAAACCTTATTCCCACGCTAAGTAACCTTACTGGTTAATATGGGAGATGCAGTTTAATGAACTGCTGTGAATTAATTAAAGCCAAATTCATGCTCACTAAAACCCAAGCTTTCTGGCTTCATAGTAGCTTCCTACTTCTCTACTCTGAGCTGCCTATTGAGAAATGATTGCCTCATTAAAAAAATTTACTGTTTCCCCCTTCTATCTCAACCACCATATCATTTTAATATGGTTGGAAGACATTGCTCAGAGGATATGACATATATCTACCCAATCATTGTACAGTCAGCTTTTGCAATTATGACAGTTGATCTGTTTATGGTCCCATTAAACATTCTCTTGTTCTTTCATTTAATTTCAACCATAAAAAAGCTCACTTTGCAAAAGCACTTCCTGCACCTCAGAATATTGATTTGAAGGAGAAATGTTTGAAGCACATTCATGTAACATGTAGATTTTACTTAAGCCTAAAGGAATACCCATAAATCTTCCAAAGCTCTGCTTTCCAGCATATTGTTAGTGCACACTCTGAAGTGAGAGCAGGCTCAAAATCTGACTCTACCACTTATATTACCTGTGTAATGGAGTCTGTTAGTGTCACTGTGTAACAAGTCATCCCAAAATTTGGTGGCTTAAAACAACAGTCATTTTATTATCTCACAGTTTCTGTGGGTCAGACATTTGGGATGGGCTTGCCTGGGCAATCCTGAGCTCAGGGCTCTCAAGCAATTGTAGTTAGAGCACTACTGGAGCTAGACAACAGGAGGAAGATGAGGCTAGAGTTGTTGGGGGGCTGGCCAGACATATCTCCCTCCCTCCCT
>PVIY010050417.1:0-16188 GCA_004026745.1 Myrmecophaga tridactyla
GTTTTAATTTCTCCCTCATTTTTGAAGGACAGTTTTGCTGGATATAGAATTCTTGGTTGGCAGTTTTTCTCTTTTAATAATTTAAATATATCATCCCACTGTCTTCTCGCCTCCATGGTTTCTGCTGAGAGATCTGCGCATAGTCTTATTGGGCTTCCCTTGTATGTGATGGATTGCTTTTCTCTTGCTGCTTTCAAGATTCTCTCTTTCTCTTTGACCGCTGATATTCTGATTATTAAATGTCTTGGAGTATGTCTATTTGGATCTATTCTCTTTGGGGTACGCTGCACTTCTTGGATCTGTAATTTTAAGTCTTTCATAAGAGTTGGGAAATTTTCAGTGATAATTTCCTCCATTATTTTTTCTCCTCCTTTTCCCTTCTCTTCTCCTTCTGGGACACCCACAACATGTATATTTGTGCACGTCATATTGTCTTTCAATTCCCTGAGTCCCTGCTCATATTTTTACATTTTATTCCCTATATTTTCTTTTTCTTGTTGGATTTCAGATGTTCCACTCTCCAGTTCACTAATCCTATGATCTGTTTCTTGAAATCTACCATTGTAGGTTTCCATTGTTTTTTTCATCTCTTCTACCGTGACTTTCATTCCCATAAGTTCTGTGATTTGTTTTTTCAGACTTTCAGTTTCTTCTTTTTGTTCATTCCTTGCCTTATTTATATCCTCCCTCAATTCATTGATTTGGTTTTTGGTGAAGTTTTCCATGTCTGTTCATATATTCTGAATTAATTGTTTCAGCTCCTGTATGTCATTTGAATTGTTGGTTTGTTCCTTTGACTGGGCCATCTCTTCAATTTTCCTAGTGTGATTTGTTATTTTCTGCTGGCATCTAGGCATTTAATTACCTTAACTAGTTTGTTCTGGAGATTGCTTTCACTTCTTTTACCTAGGGTTTTCCTGCTGGATGAATTTGTTGTCTATCTGATCTTTGATATTCAGTTCAGCTTTATCTGGACCTCTAGCTTAAGTTTTCTTTAACAGAGGAGAAATTTTTCAGTTCTTGTTTTCTTGTTTCTTGCCCTGCTTGTATGGTGCCTTTCCCCCCCCAACACACACACACTTAGGAGGGTCTACTTAGGTATTATATACCCCAGCCAGATTTTCCCAAACCAAACTGGCCTTCTGTCAAGAGGAAAGAGTCACCTGCGTCAGTTTTCCCTGAGGGTGAGACCCAGCAGGTTGAAAGACTTTCCTGTGAAGTCTATGAGCTCTGTTTTCCTTATCCTGCCCAGTATGTGGCGCTTGTCTGCTGCAGGTCCCACCAGCATAAGATGATGCAGTACCTTTAACTTTGTCAGACTCTCCTTGCTGGGGCATGGTGGAGCCAGAGGAGAGGTTGTAGGCTGGTTTTAATGGCTTCAAATTACCAAGCCCTGGGTTCTGAATTCCTCAAGGGAGTGATTCCACCTGAGCTGGGCTTTACCCCTCCCCTGGAGAAGGTACAGGCTCCAGACAAGCCCCCAAACGAGCTTGTTTCTGCTTATGCCTTCTCGGGGGCAGTTGCAGCCCGAGAAGCCCCGCTGCTGTATTCAAAGGCAGTCAAGCCTTTGTAGAAACACAGCCACAAAAACCTCTGTTTCCTTCTGTTTTTCTTTTTCCGCCAGCCCTGCCCCCTTGGTACCAGGGCAAAAATGAGTGACCTCCCCTTAGACCAGGTTCCCCTTAGCTGGGGACCTATTTTTGGTAGTCAGAATTTGTTAATTAATGCCATAATTGGTTTTTGATTTGGCTCAGCCCCTGCTGCTGGTAAAGTCTGTTTCCTTTCCCCTCTGGGAAGCCGCTTGTCGGGGAGGGGTGCTGACCGCCGCAGCTTGGGGAACTCATGGTTCTGGGGGGGCTCGCAGCCGGTCCAGCTGGTCCAGACTGGGGTACACTGTGTGTCCGGTCACTGACGTGGCCCCAGGAGGTGTTTTGTACTGTTTCTGGTTATTTAGTAGTTGTTCTGGAGGACGAACTAAAATGTGCACCTTGTTAAGCCGCCGTCTTGGCCCGAAGTCTGGAAGCAACTTTTAGGCCTCGTTATGAGTAGTCTTAGCTTCTCCCCTACAGAAATAATTTTCCTAAGGGCAAACCTCAAAATCCAGGGGTTTACCTATTTTCTTGGGAGTCCCCAATGGTTGGGAGAATACCCAGGGTTTCCTGGGTGGGAGAGTGTATATATATATATATATATATATTCTCTCTCCTTCAGATCCCCAAGGGATGCTTAGCAATACTTTTTTTTTTTGGCTTTTAAAAAGGGAATTTATTAAGTTGAAGATTTATAGTTCTAAGGCCATTAAGGCATCCAGAGGAAGATACCTTAACTCCAAAGAAAGGGCCGATGACATTGGGCCTTTCTCAGCTTCTACTGATACTTTTTAATTTTCAGCCCACCCTAGTCTGAGATGTATCCTGGGAGGCACTACACCAAGCCATAGAGAATTACAAGGCCTCGTTCCTGTTCTGAACTCTAGGAGTCTGGGTAGTCTAAATGAGCCATCCAGAGAGGCTGATTCTGGCTATGTGTTACAGAAAATTTAGGTTCTAGACGTAATAAACCTCTCTGCCTTAGGTCTCACACAAATGATAGTTTCTTAAAGGTTAGTGTCAATGTGGAATCTGAAACCATATCAAATAACTTTTTATACATTGGTCTGTCTTGCACTTTGAACGGCTCTATTACCCTTGCATGTTTTTTTTTCAAAGTGGAATTGTATGTTTTTAAAGTTTTTATTGATAAAACAACGTACAAGCACACACATTCTTTTTTAAAAGATTTTTTATTGATAAAATCAAACATACAAGCGCGAACATTCTTAACATATGAGCATTCCATACATGGTGTGCAATCAGTGGTTCACAATATCGTCACATAGTTGTATATTCATCATCATGATCATTTTTTAGAATACTTGCATCATTCCAGAAAAAAATAAAAAGAAAAAACTCACATACCATATAGCCCTTATCCCTCCCTCTCATTGACCATTAGTGTTTCCATCTACCCAATATATGTTTTTTAATTTTAACATTTGTTCCCCCATTATTTATTTATTTTTAATCCTTATTTTTTTACTCATCTGTCCATACTGTAGATATAAGGAGCATCAGACAGAAAGTTTTCATAATCATACAGTCACATTACAAAAGTTATGTCATTATACAATCATCTTCAAGAAACATGGCTACTGGAACACAGCTCTACAGTTTCAGTACTTCCCTCTAGCCCAATACATTTTAAACTAAATAGGGGATATCCTATATAAATAATCTCCAGGATAACCTCTCGACTCTGTATGAAATCTCTCAGGCACTGACACTTAATTTTATCTCATTTCTCTCTTCCCCCTTTTGGTCGAGAAGGTTTTCTCAATCCCTTGATGCTGAGTCCCAACTCATTCTAGGATTTCTGTGCCATGTTACCAGGGAGGTTTACATCCCTGGGAGTCATGTAGAGAGGGGGAGGGCGGTGAGTTTGCTTGCCGTGTTGGCTGAGAGAGAGAGGCCATATCTGAGCAACAAAAGAGGTTCTCCAGAAGTAAGTCTCGGGATACCTGTAGGTAGGCTAAGCTTCTCTGCTACCTACATAATACCCTTGCATGTTTTTGAATCATGCATAGATCCGTTGGAAATTTGGTACACTGAATTGTGTTTTTCCAAATGTTAACACATTCCATTATACAGTATCATAACATTACATTCATTAATATCACCACTAGTCTCATCAGAAAAGTCTTTAGGTGTCAGGAAGCTGTCAAATTCACAATAGCAGATACAAGAGATAAAGGCTTTCCACAATTCTAATTTTCATTTTAAAGTTTGACAGAATTTGTTGCAAATGATAACATTCAATTGTTTTTTGTCAAGTGTCAGATTCACTTTGTTAATGTTCAAGAAAATGAATAACTCTAGTTAATCAAGTCTTAATAACCATAGTTTGTCAGTCGTACTTCCAAGAAAAAAGTGTTTCATTAAAAAATATATAGCTATTTTGGCTTACAGTTTAGCTTCAACATCATGCAAGTGCATTTCCTTAAGAATATCATACTTTGGTATGTAGAAGTGCTTTATGTGTATTTCCCATTTTGTCATGCAAAATGTATATATATATTTTTTGATTTGCTATTATTTTATTGAGAATTTTTGCATCTATGTTCATTAGGGAGATTGGCCTGTAGTTTTCCTTTTTTATAGCATCTTTACCTGTTATGGTATTAAAATGATATTAGCTTCATAAAATGAGTTAGATAGAGTTCCTTTTTCCTCAATTTTTTGGATAAGTTTGAGGAGGATTGGTGTTAGTTCTTTCTGGAATGTTTGATAAAATTTGCCTGTGAAGCCATCTGGCCCTGGGCTTTTCTTTGTAGGAAGATTTTTGATGATTTATTGAATCTCTTTACTTGCGATTGGTTTGTTGAGATCTATTTCTTCCTGAGTCAGTGTAGCTTGTTTGTATGTCTCCAGGAATTTGTCCATTTCATCTAAGTTGTCTGGCTTGTTGGTGTATAGTTGTTCACAGTATTCTCTTATGATTTCTTTTCTTTCTTCAGGGTCTGTGGTAATGCACCCCTTCTCATTTCTGATTTTGTTTATTTGCACTCTCTCTCTTTTTTTCTTTGTCAGCCTTGCTAGTGGTCTGTGCAACCAGCATGGCTTAGTGTGGGGACTGAAGGGAGGCGATTGGGAATTGAGAAAGAAACACAAGAGACAAAGATATAGTTAAAGCTGGGACCAGGTGGGACTCTGAGCTCAGATGGAGACTCAAGACCCTGAGAGGTTCAGCACTTTATTTTATAGGGCTGCGAGATAAAGAAAGCAAGTTAAAAATGTAACTAAAGAAGATGGAGGAGGAAGCAGGAGCTAAACCATCTGCTTCGTTGTGACCAATGAGTCAAAAATTACACACATTTCCCAAGGCCACCTCCCGGCCCCAGACTCAAGCAGCTTTGCAACGCTTTAATCTTTTCAGGACATCAGGTGCCTTTTCCCATAGAGACGGCTTTGCTGTATCTCTGCAGCGAGCATGTGACCTCTCTCTCATCCTTGCCTGACAGTGGCCCATCAATTTTATTGATTTTCTCAAAAAACCAACTTTTGGTTTAATTGATTCTTTCTGTTGTTCTTTTGTTCTCCCATTCATTTACCTTTGCTTTAATCTTTGCTATTTCTCTTCTCCTATTTGCTTTGCGGTTAGTTTGCTGTTCTTTCTCAAGTGCCTCTAGAGTTGCTGTTAAGTCCTTGATTTTTGCTCTTTCTTGTTTATTGATATAGGCATTTAAGGCCATAAATTTCCCTCTCATCACAGCCTTTGCTGCATCCCATAATTTCTCATAAGTTGTATTCTCATTTTCATTTATCTCCAGATAGCTACTGATTTCTCTAGCAATTTCTTCTTGGATCCACTGGTTGTTTAGGAGTTTGTTACTTAGTCTCCATATATTTGTGAATGTTCTCATTCTTTGGTGGTTATTGAGATCCAGCTTCATCCCATTGTGATCAAAGTGCTTTGAATGGTTTCAATATTTTAAAAATTATAAAGACTTGTTTTATGCCCCAGCCAGCATATGATTTATCCTGGAGAATGTTCCATGAGCACTAGAGAAGAATGTATATCCTTGTGCTTTGGAGTGCAATGACCTATATATGTCTGTTAGGTCTAATTCATTTATCAAGTTATTTAACTTCTCTATTTTTCCTTGTTGATCTTCTGTCTGGTTGCTCTTTCTGTAGAGGAGAGTGGTGTATTGAAGTCCCCTACTATTATTGTTGAAACATCTGTCGCTCACTTCAGCTTTGCCAATGTCTGTCTCATGTACTTTGGAACTCCTTGATTGGGAGCATACATATTTATGATTGTTATATCTTCTTGGTGAATTGACCCTTTAATTAGTATATAGTGTCCTTCTTTGTCTCTTATGATGTCTTTATATTTAAAGTCTATTTTGTCCAATATTAGTATAGCTATTCCTGCTTTCTTTTGGTTACAACTTGTGTGGAAAATCTTTTTCATCCTTTCAATCTATTTGTATCCTTGTTTCTAAAATGAGGCTCTTGTAAGCAGCATATAGCTGGATTATGTTTCTTAATCCATTCTGCCAATCTGTGTCCTTTAATTGGTAAGTTTAGTCTGTTAACCTTCAAAGTTATTACTGAAAAGGCGTTTCTTGATTCTACCATCTTATCTTTTTTATTTTTTTGTCAGATCTATGTATTCTTTTCCCTCTTTCTCTTTGTATTCTTTAAATTACCCTTAGTGGTACTCTTCAATTCTGTGCCCTCCTCCAGACCTCCCTCTACTGTCTTTATTTTTTTCAGCCAGCAAAACTCCTTTTAAGATTTCTTGTAGGGTTGGTCTCTTGTTGACACATTCTTTCAGGACTTCTTTGTCTGTAAAAACTTTAATCCCTCCCTCAATTTTGAAGGACAGTTTGGCTGGGTACAGAATTCTTGGCTGGAAGTCTTTCTCTTTCGGGATCTTGAATATATCATACCACTGCCTTCTCGCCTCCAGGGTGGTAGTTGAGTAGTGTGAACTCAGTCTCATTTGGTTTCCCTTGTATGTAGTAGATTGTTTTTCTTTTGCCGCTTTCAGGATTTTCTGCTTCTCTTCAACATTTAACAAACTGATAAGTGTGTGTCTTGGAGAAGGCCTATTTGAATTTATTCTGTTTGGAGTTCTTTGGGCTACTTTGATTTGTATATTTATGTCCTTTATGAGGGTTGGGAAGTTTTCCCCCATTATATCCTCGGCTATTCTTCTCAGCCCTTCATTCCTCTCTTCTCCTTCTGGGACACCAATGATTCTTATATTTGTGTGCTTTGTTTTATCTATCATTTCCCTGAGTTCCCGTTCAGTGTTTTCCATCTTTTTTTCCATTTACTGTTTTGAGTCTTCAAAGTCAATTATCCTGCCCTCTATATCATTTATTCTTTCTTCTGTCTCTTCAAATCTGGTGTTGTGTGCCTCTGGTATGTTTTTTATTTGGCCAGAGAGTCTTTAATCTCTGTGATTTCCGCTATCTTTCTGTTTATTCTTTCAAATGCCTCTTTATGTTCTTCTACTGTCTTCTTGATCTCCTTTATGTCATTTGCTATCCCACTAATTTTTTTTATTGCTCATTAATTTTTACTATATTTATTGAGTTTTACAATCATCACCATGTTCTAATTTGAGAATATTATCTTTGTCCAAAACAGAAATTTTGTACCCATTAGTTATTTGCCATTTCCCCTACTTCCACCTCCCCAGCAGTAGGTATGTTTTTTAATAGTAAATTTTCTTCAATCACAACTTTTTTAGCACTTCTTTTCTTTTTTTTTTAAGTTATTGTTAAATTTTTTTTAAATACCAAAAACACCAAACAAATGCAAACATTCTGAACTTATGATCATTCCGTTCTACATATATAATCAGTAATTCACAATATCATCACATAGTTGCATATTCATCATCATGATCATTTCTCAAAACATTTGCATCTATTCAGAAAAAGAAATAAAAAGACAACAGAAAAAAATTCATGCATACCATACCCCCACCCTTCCCCCTCACCGATCACCAGCATTTCAATTTAAATTTATTTTAACATTTGTTCCCCCTATTATTCATCTTTATTCCTTATTTAATCACAGTTTTAAGGATGCTCAAAGATATTTTGTGATAGTTGGTACTTCTTGATTTAAGGTAAATTTTTGCTGTCGTTTTGATCCTCCCCAAGAGAAGACCTTACTTTATGATGCAATTTGGCTATCCCACTTATTTTATTAAGTAGAATTGTATGAACATCTTTGATTAGTTGTTCTAGCATCTGCGTCTCCTCTGGTGTTTTAATTTGGTCATTAGGCAGAGCTATATCTGTTTGCATTGTGATATGCTTAGTGATCTTCTGCTGTCTTCGTGTCATCATGTAAATATCTTGATTGATTTACTTTGGGAGTTGATTTCTTTCAGCTCTGTGTTGCGGGATGGTTGTACAGCAGGGAGCAGGGCACGGGGTGGAGCAGTCAGTAAGGTAATTTGTTTCAGGGCAGATATAGGTGCAGGTTGGGGATGTTACACTAATGCTTATGAACTTGGGTGCCCAGCGGCCAGGGAAGATGTAGCTGTGCGGGTGCACTGGTCTGGGGGGCGTAACCCTGGTGTGCGCTGGTCTGAGGCACGGGCCCCTTTGTGCGCATGCATAGAGCTGTGGCAGCAGGTTGGTATTATGCCCTCATGGATTGGGGGCAGATGTGACCCAGCTGTGCAGGTCCGCTTTCTCAGAGCTGGAAAGTGAGGCTGAGGGCTGTGCACATGCGTGATTTAGGACTGCTGTAAAGTGTGGTTCCCAGAGCTGAATGACGTGATTGGGGGCCTGTGTGCATGCGTGGGCCTGGGAATGCTGTAAATGAATGTGCTGAGCTGGGGCAGGGGCAGCGCGGAATGAGACTGTGTGACACTATGGGTGGGGGGCAGGGGTAGCTTGGGTATGGAGGTCAGTGCCCACAGCCTTCATGCACTGGCAACAGCCTGCAGGGAATAGGGAGGGGGTGGTAGTGCTCAGGAGGGGTGCAAGAGAGGTGGGTTGGGCTGCACTTGGGGTGGGGGTGTGGGGCAGGTACGTGCACTGGGAACTGGTAGGGTGGGGGCACCTGGAGCGTGGGGAATGGGAGCGGGTGATGGGGTTCAGGTGCTTGGGGTGTGGGGTGAGTTGCCGGTCATGGAGCTGTGCTGGTGAGGGTACCGCACCCAAGAATGCGGCCTGGCTTACTTCCTAGTCCCATGTTCCCTTCCGTGCACTCCCGTGGGTGCCTCTGCGCCAGGCTCCAGCCCTCTGCCTCTCAGTTCCTCAGCCTCTGCAACCGGGGCTTCCGCATGTGGTGCAGAAGGCTCCCCCAGGTCAGTCTCACTCCCGAATTGCTGCCTCAGTCGCCCTCCTGTCCCTTCTCTAACTTTTCCGTGGAGTAGGGCTAAGCTCGAGCTGCTCTAGTCAGCCATCTTCCCAGAAGTCCTCTGTCCACGCAAAATATTTTTAAAAAACAGTACTCAGGGCTAGAACTTTAATATAACTAATAATTTTTGCTGCTTCTTCAAGGATATATGTATGTATTTTTATGAGTTCACGGTAATGAGTTATACAATGACTGTTAGTATTTGGTGCCACTGCCTCAGGTCTTGCCAAGGTGCCAGCTTTTGCATCCTTAGTGCAACTGTCAACATACCAAAAAAGGTAAATAACATGGTAATATATTATGAGATTAGTTCCGACCTTTCAGAAGTTCTGAGAGCAGAGAGCTGCTGCTCTAGGATAATACACACGAGTTTCAAACTGTTGGGTCATGAAGTATGCACAGCTTCAAATTTGCTAACGAATGCCCATTTTTTCCAAATATTTTTCAACACTTGTCCTTGTCACACTTAAATTATCAATCTGGTGGGTGTACAGTGACATTTCATTGTGGTTTTAATTTGCAATTTGGTGATTACTAATGAGGTTGAGTATATTTTATATGTCTATTAGTCATTTGAATTTCTTATGTAATGTACCAGTTTGAGTCTTTTACCCATTTTTCCACTGGGTTGACTGTTTTTATGTACTTCTTTATCCCTTCTGGATGCTAGTCCTTTGTTGGTTATATGTGTTACAGACGTCATTTCTGTTGATGGTTTGGCTCTCACCCTCTTTTGGTGTATTTTTGTTGTTGTTGTTTTAAAATATTTTTATTATAAACAATGAACAGACATACAAACATTCTTGTCATGTCTTTTGTATTTTTTTAAATTTTAATTATTTTTTTTTTCTGTTTGTTTTGGTACATTTTGGTGAATAGAAGTTTGTCTGTTTTTTTCTCATGAAATCTTTTTTTGGTTGCTTGGGCCCGGAATCAGACTCCAGTCTCCCATATGGCAGGCGAGCATTCTACCACTGAATCATCCATGTACCCACAATCACATTTTTAAAAAATATATTTTTGTTGACAAATCTTCACATGCATACAGTCCATACATGGTGTACAGTGTCTCACATCGCATAGTTGTATATTCATCACCAGGATCATTTTTAGAACAATTGCATCACTCCAGAAAAAGAAATAAAAAGAAAAAAGGGAAAAACTCATATATACCATGCCCCTTACCCCTCTCTCTCATTAACCACTAGTATTTGAACCTACCAAATTTATTTTACCCCTCATCCCCTATTATTTATTTATTTTTAATTTATTTTTAATCCATGTTTTTTGACTCATCTGTCCATATCCTGGATAAAAAGAGCATCAGACACAAGGTTTTCACAATCCCACAGTCACATTGTAAAAGTTATATATTATACAGTCATCTTCAAGAATCAAGGCGATTCTTGAACACAGCTCAACAGCTTCAGATACTTCCTTCTAGCCACTCCAATACACCATAAACTAAAAAGGGATATCTGTATAATGCATAAAAATAACCTCTAGGATAACCTCTCAACTCTGAAACCTCTCAGCCACTGAAACTTTATTTTGTCTTATTTATCTCTTCCCTCTTTTGGTCAGGAAGCTTTTTGCAATCTCATGATGTTGGGTCCCAACTCATCCCAGGAGTTCTGTCTCACATTGCCAGGGAGATTTACATCCCTGGGAGTCATGTCTCATGTGGGGAGGGTGGTGAGTTTCACCTGTTGAGCTGGCTTAGAGAGAGGTCACATCTGGGCAACAAAAGAGGTTCTCTGGGGTGGCTCTCAGGCCTAATTATAAGTAGGAATAGCCTATCCTTTGCAGGAATAAGTTTCATAGGGGCGAACCCCAATATCAAGGGCTCAACCTGTTGATTTGGTTGTTCCCACTGTAGAATATCAGAAATTCTCCAAATGGAGAAGTTTAATATTTCCTCCTTTCTTCCAAGTCCCCCAAAGGGACTTTGCAAATACTTCTTTATTCACTACCCACATTACTCTGGGATATATAGGGGCATCACACTAACTTGGACAAATGAGTAAGATCTAATGCCCTATTCAGGATTCCATGTACTTATGGTGTTCAACTAAACTGACCATACAAATTAAATTAAATAATGTGCTACCCAAAATATAAATTTTGCACAACTAAACATCTCTCCCATTGATCTCACACAGAAGTTGAAATTTTAAAATATGGACGATATCATCCTTTACCCTGAATTCTGATCTACCCCACTCCTATCTAGATCAGCTTTAGTCTTATCTCTAGTTGAAGTCTGATCCCTTTTGCAACTTTTTAAACAGCTCTTGTATGGGTTATTGCTGACTTTCATAGCATCAGAGCTCTAATTCTGAGTCTCAGGTGTTACATAAATAGCTGATGTTTCTGGGAACAACAAGAATATATATAAAAAGCTCAATATCTCAGAATTTAGAAATAAAGTTAACAACTCCTGAATAAATGTGACTGCTGTAAGAGCTCACAATCTCATGTTTTTCCCTCTTAATGCTTTCATAATTTTATTTATTTGTTTTTAACGTTTTTTAAATTGTGAAATATAACATAAATACAAAAAAGCAATAAATTTTCAAGTACATTTTAACAAGTAGTTATAGAACAGGTTTTAAAGTTTGGTATGGGTTACAGTTCCGTGATTTTTCATTTTTTCTTCTGGCTGCTCCAAGACACTGGAGATCAACAGAAATATCAATATAATGATTCAGAATTCATACTCATTTGTTAAATCATATCTTCTCTGTTATACTCCTTCTTTTTAAATAACATATATCTATATAAAAGCAATTAATTTCAAAATACATCACAACAGTTAGTTGTAGAACAGATTTCAGAGTTTGGTATGGGTTACAATTCCACAATTTTAGGTTTTTATTTCTAGCTCCTCTAAGGTACTGGAGGCTAAAAGAAATATCACTATAAGGAGTCAGCACTCATATTCATTTGTTAAACCCTACTTTCTCTCTATAGCTCCATCATCATGTTTGATTTTTCTTCCACTTTTTAGGGGTATTTTTATTTTGGACTATTCCCATTCTAACTTTTTCATGTTGGAAGGGGCTGTGAATGATATGGGATAGGAGGATGGAACTGGCTGATGTTCTGGAAGGGTTGGCCCCTCTACATTTCAGGACTTATCTGGTCCAGGGACCCATCTGGAGGTTGTAGGATTTAGAGAGTTGCCCTAGTGCTTGGAACCATTGTAGAAGCTTATATAATGCCCTAGGTTTTCTTTAGAATTGGCAGGAATGGTTTTGGTTGGGAGTTGGCAAATAATGATAGGTAGCAATGTCTAACTGAACCTTGTGTAAGAGTGACCTCCAGAGTAGCCCCTCGACTTTATTGGAACTCTCTTGGCCACTGATACCTTATTAGTTACATTTCTTTTCCGGTCAGGATGGCATTGTTGATCCCACGCTGCCAGGGAGACTTTCACCCCTGGATGTCATGTCCCATGTAGGGGGAGGGCAGTGGTTTCACTTGCAGAGTTGGGCTTAGAGAAAGAAAGGCCACATCTGAGCAACAAATGAGGTCCTCCGGAAGTAACTCTTAGGGACACCTATAGGTAGACTAAGCTTCTCTAGTACATACATCAGCTTCATAAGAGCAAGCCTCAAAATTAAGGGCTTGGCCTATTGATTTGGGTTCCCCTAATGTTTGGCACAGTATCTGGGGTTTCCTCAGTAGTGAAGTTCAATAGCTCCATAAATTTTCTCCCATCCCGAAGGGACGTTGCAAATACTTTTTGATTATCTGCTTAATATACTCTGGGATGTATCCAGGCATTACATTAAGCTATATAGAATTAAAGGCTCTCGTTCTTCCTTGAGAATGATCTATGAAAACTTGAGAAAAAGGTGTATCCTGCTGTTGTGGGGTATAATGTTCTATAAGTGTCTGTTAAGTCTAGTTCATTTATTGTATTATTCAAATTCTCTGTTTCTTTATTGATCCTCTGCCTAGATGTTCTGTCCTTGATGAGAGTGGGGAATTGAAGTCTCCAACTGTGATGGTAGATGTGTCTATTTCTTTTTTCTGGTTTGCCTCATGTATTTGGAGCATTCTGGTTCGGTGCATAAATATTTATGATTGTTATGTCTTCATTCTGAATTGTTCCTTTTAGTAATACACAGTGTCCTTCTTTGTCTCTTTTAATTGTTTTACATTTGAATTCTAATTTGTTGGGTATTAGTATAGCTACTCCTGCTCTTTTCTGATCATTATTTGCATGAAATATCTTTTCCCAACCTTTCACTTTCAACCTATGTTTATCCTTGGGTCTAAGATGTGTTTCCTGTAGACAGCATATAGGTAGGTCCTGTTTTTTAATCCATTCTGCCAGCCTATGTCTTTTGATTGGGGAGTTTAATCCATTAACATTAAGTGTTCCATCCTCCAGTTCACTAATCCTATTTTCTGTCTCTTAAAATCTGCCATTGTAGGTTTCCATTGTTTTTTTTTCATCTCTTCTGCTGTGCCTTTCATGCCCATAAGTTCTGTGATTTGTTTTTTCAGACTTTCCATTTCTCTTTTTGTTCATTCCTTGCCTTATTTATATCCTCCCTCAATTCATTGATTTGGTTTTTGATGAGGTTCTCCATGTCTGTTCATATATTCTGAATTAATTGTCTCAGCTCCTGTATCTCATTTGAATTGTTGGTTTGTTTGTTTGATTGGGCCATATCTTCAAATTTCCTAGTGTGATTTGTTATTTTCTGCTGGCATCTAGGCATTTAATTACCTTAACTAGTTTATTCTGGAGATTGCTTTCCCTTCCTTTACCTAGGGTTTTCTTGCTGGATGGATTTGTTCTCTATCTGTTCTTTGAAACTCAGTTGAGCTTATTCTGGACCTCTAGCTTAGGTTTTGTTTAACAGAGGATAATTTTTCGTTCTTGTTTTCTTGTTTCTTGCCCTGCTTGTATGGTGCCTTTCCCCCTCCAACCCCACACCCTTAGGAGGGTCTGCTTAGGTATTATAGACCCCAGCTGGATTTTCCCAGGCCAAACTGGGGACGTTGTGGAGCCAGAGGAGAGGTTGTAGGCTGGTTTTAATGGATTCAAATTACCAAGCCCTGGCGTCTGAGTTCCTTAAGGGAGGGGTTCCACCTGAGTTTGGCTTCACCCCTCCCCTGGGGAAGGCACAGGCTCCAGACAAGCCCTCAAACGAGCTTGTTTCTGCCTATGCCTTGGGCAATTGTAGCCTGAGAAGCCCTGCTGCTGTATCCAAAGGCAGTCAAGCCTTTGTAGAAACACAGCCACAAAAACCTTGTTTCCTTTTTTTTCCGACAGCCCTGCCCCCTTGGTGCTGGGGCAAAAATGAGCAACCTCCGCTTTGACCAGGTTCACCTGAGCTTGGAGCCTATTTTTAGTAGTCAGAATTTGTGAATTAATGCCACAATTGGTGTTTGGTTGGGCTCAGCCCCTGCTGCTGGTAAAGTCCCTTTCCTTTCCCTCTGGGAAGCAGCCTGTGGGGGAGGGCCGCCGGCTGCCGTGGCTTGGGGAACTCACGGTTCTGGGGGGGCTCACAGCCAGTCCACCTGGTCCAGACTGGGGTACGCTGTGTGTCTGGTCACTGACGTGGCCCCAGGAGCTGTTCTGTACTGTTTCTGGTTATTTGGTAGTTGTTCTGGAGGACGAACTAAAACACGCACGTTGTTAAGCCGCCATCTTGGCCCGGAATCAAGGCTCTCGTTCTTATTGTGCGCTACTGGATTGTTTAAATAATCTATGCAGACAAGTTGAGTTAGATTATGTGACACAGAAAACCTAGGTTCTGGACATAATAAAGCTTTCTTCTTTTGGTCTCAAAGAGTGGGTGAAGTTCTAAAATACAGGCAATATCTTCCTTACCCCTGTATTCTGAATTATCTTAATCCTGACCCCGTCGGCTTCATTCTTATCTTTAAATACCAGGTTATACATATATAACACAGCCCCTCAAAATCCAGAAATAATTACCACTCCAGGCTAAATGTGACTGCTATAAGAGCTTACAATCTAGCCCCTACTTTTCTTGTAAGTATTTTCTAAATCAGATCATTCCCTATTTGCTTTTTTGTTGCTGACTTATTTTGCCTCACCAAATGTGCCACAGGTTCACTCACATTGTTTCATGCCTTACACCTTCATTCCTTTTTGTAGCGGCACCGTGTTTGATCAGATGTTTACACCATCATTTGCCAATATACTTCTCAGTCAGTGCATCTTTCAGCCACCTATATCTACTCAGCCTCATGTATAATGTCCAAAGTTAACAGTCCATCAACACTCTTAATTTTAGATAATTTCATTGTTCCCAAGAAATGATGGCCAGTAAACTTACCGCCACCAAATAGAAAATCCAAGCCTCCCCAAACTCTTGTCCCTCTCCCAGTTATGTATCCCTGGTATTGCTGCGGTACTGCTGATGTTTTCCTGTTAAACATACTCCAGAGCATGCAATATCATTTTCCCCCATACCTCAAAATTATACAGTCTTTGTACAAGATTCATACCTTTGCAGCAGTTCATGTAAGAACTTATGTATATTTGGTGTAAATTGGTGGACGCATGAGTCTTTTCAACCCCTTTCAATCCTGTTCACCTTCAATATGATAATGTTACTTAGATCCACTAGAGAACTGCCTTCACTTCACTCTTCCTTTACAGTTAAGTTCAACTGCATTAGCAAACTATTCATCCATCTCAAGCTTCTTTGTATCTCTAAGACCCCTATATTCTGAATTATAAGCCTCTGATTTTACCTTTACCATAGTCATGAAAGTGGAATCATACAGTATCTGTCCTTTTGTGTCTGGCTTATTTCACTCAGCATTATGTCTTCAAGGCTTATCCATCTTGTCATGTGGTTCAGGACGTTATTTTGTCTTACTGCTGCATAATATTCCATCATAAGTATATACCACATTTTATTAATCCACTCTCCTGTTGATGGGCATTTGGATTGTTTCCATCTTTTGGTGATTGTGAATAGTACTGCTGTGAACATCGGTGTGCAAATCTCTGTGTCACTGCTTTCAGCTCTTCTGGGTATATACCAAGGAGTGGTATTGCCAGGTCATAAGGCAACTCGATACTTAGTTTTCTGAGGAACTGCCAGACCGTCTTCCATAGCGGCTGTACCATTATGCATTCCCACCAGCAGAGCATAAGTGTCCTAACTTCTCCACATCCTCTCCAACATTTGTAGTTTACTGTTTGTTTAATAGCAGCCATTCTTATAGGTATGAGGTGGTATCTCATTGAAGTCTT
>PVIY010050418.1:0-16224 GCA_004026745.1 Myrmecophaga tridactyla
TTAGCTGCCTTTCCTCTGAAGAATTAATGAAATAAATCCCCTTTTATTAAAAGCCAATCCATCTCTGGTGTGTTGCATTCTGGTAGCTTTGGCAGACTGAAATAACTCCTAATAAACTGCAACAATTTCTTCTGTTACAAAATCTGTTCATTAAAACCAGTGCTATAGCTATGTAGTTATTGAGATAAAAAAAGATGTTGGTAAATGAAAAGGAGCATATCACAAACCACAGATTGTCCATTTTTGTGATTATTTATAGATATGTCTGTATATAGCATAAGGGCAGACATAACTCTTTATTTGCAAAGTGTCCCCAGGGATTGCTGCTGGGTGTGTAATCACAGTGACTCTCATTTTTTAGTTTGGCTTGACTCTAATTCTGTTTTAGCTATGGTGTTACTTCTATAACAAAAAAAAGATGAAACAAAAACAGTCCATAATTTGAAACGGTGGACTGGTGGCTGGACAGAAGGATAGGTGGGAGGACAGAAGGATAGGGGGGAGGTGTGCTAAAGGAAGTATGGAAAAATGCTAACCATAGAAGCTAGGTGCTGAGCTCATTCCCACTGTACAATTATTTCAATTATTTTGCATGTTGGAAAATTTTCAAAATAAAATATTGGGGGATATCTACATGGCAACACTTATCACCCCAACACAACTGCAAAAACCAGTTCCTAACTTTTTCCTACTCATTTTCTTTATAACACCCACTTTGAAGCCTTGCAAATATGACGTAAAGAAGATGTTCTTTATTGAAAAGATTTTCAGATTCTCCATCTAAGTCTTGGAACGCCTTGAAGGAAAAGAATCCGCTAGTCTGTAATCACTGCAAGCACGTGGCTGAGTGAGAGGCCTGTAAGAGTTGAGGTTCTGGGCTTGAATCCCAGCTGTCTACCCCTGGCAAATTACGTACCCACCCAGAACCTCAGTCTCGTCTTCTGTTGAATGAGAATGCTAATCATCCCGTCCCCTCAGGAGAGCTGTGCGATTCAGTTGGTGGTCTACTGTTCCAGTTTGCCTGGGACTGTCACAATTTGAGCACTAGAAGTCCCGCAAGCCAGGTTGGCTGGCCACCCCCTCGTGGAGCCCGACCTTAGAAAGCACCCCAGTATTTGCTGTTATGATGATGTCTACAAACCTCTGCTGGGTACGTGTAGTTGTCCACCGTGTGCTCCGAGCCCCACTCGTTCTCTGCTCCCCAGTGGAAGTGGAACTGCTTTAGTCTGTAGTGGTTTTCCAAGGGCCCACCACTAATTCCTGGAAAATGAAACCAGGGCCAGTCCTGTTATTTTCTCCACGCGCCGGCTGCCACGGCGCCCGAGGCACTGTGCGCCTTCAGGCAGCGTGTGTGCACTGCCGAGAGGACAAGCTGACACGCAGGCTCCATGGGAGCGGGTCTTGTCTCTCTGACCCCCGCGCCCGCAGGCCCCGGCGCCGGCGGCCCCCATAAACCTCGGACCCATGCAGTTTGGCGTGCTGCCACGCGGTGGCGCCACGAGCCGTGGCCTCATGCACCCTGAGCTGCCTTTCCCAGATGCTGGGGGATTCCCAGCTTTCTTTAATAACAATTATGGCTCTTGAATGAAACAAACAAGCAGCTTAAATCCTACCACCGAGTTGTTTCACCAGATTAGGCACACTGAGCAGGTTTCCAAATGATCAAGCTCTAAGGTACAGGGGTCTGTCCTAGTCCCCCTCAATGCTCACTGGGGGTCCCGGCGCCCCCCAGCCAGTTGTGGGCACCCTTCTCGGCAGCCGTGGGCCTGGCCCGACTCCCACAGGCTCTTGGACCTGAGTGTCCGTCAGGGAAACGCTGCCTCCGAGCTGCAGGTGCTGGGTCCGTCCTTACAGATCCAGGTGCAGGCCGAGGGCGGGACCTGCATTCCCACCGGGCCCCCGGCTGGTCGCAGTTCCCTGACCTCACCTAATCCAGGGGGATGGGTGCCCATGTGGGAAGAGAGGGGCACCTGGGAGGGAAGCTGGAGGGATACACCCAGGAGCCGGGGAGCACCAGGGCGCAGCAGCTGGAGGAGGCAGAGGAGCCTCCCCGGGGCCTCTGAGGGCCGCCCTGCCCACACGCGGATTTCAGACTCTGCCTTCCAGAGCTGGGAGAGAAGAAATTCCTGCTGCTTTATGCTCCCTTCCTGGTGCTTTGTTCTGGGGGCCCCAGGAAGCCAATAGAGGACAAACCTGGAAAACCGCACCCCCGCGCTCAAGTGGATTCAGGGCCTGGTGCCGCCCTCTGCTCAGCCTCCCCCGCTGAACCGACCTGTGCACATGATGCCCTCCATATGCCACGGCAGGGAAGGAGCCCGAGTGGTGAGAGGATGCTGCCGCAAGCGCCAACACTGCCACTATTGTGTTTTTTTTGCAGCAAAAAGTGATCGTCAGAGAAACCAGAGACGCAGCCAGCTCGTGACCCATCCTGCCGGGACGTGTCCTTGACCGAGTCATAAAGCATCTTGCCGTCTTCCTCACTCAAAAACGGGGATGTTGGGCTAGAACATCATCAGCGTCTGGTCTAGCCTTAAAATTCTATGATTTGCGTAAAATAACCCTCCATTCTTCTTAAATACTCGGAGAGGAACCCTGGCTCCATAGAAGCCCGCAGCACGCCCCTCCCCACACTACGGAACTACCGCACAGTATGCAACCCACCCAGGGTGGCCGTCTGCACCCTGGGGGCATGGCGAAGCTGCCCTCAGAGGAGAAGGCCGCAGCCGAGCAAAACCTTCTAGCACGCTGGGATTGGGAGGCCGGGGTGGAGAGTCTCCATGGCTAAAAGCACGAGGGGGGCACTTTTTCCTTGGGGCCCCAGCCTTGGAGTGGCCTGGTCTTGCAACCCCATGTGCTGGGGGAGCTCAACAGCAGGACATGGTGGACTCAGGGTTCTGAAGCCAGAGGAAGTCCAAAATGGAGGCGTCAGCCCAGCCATGCCATCT
Organism: Myrmecophaga tridactyla; assembly: GCA_004026745.1. Classification (NCBI taxonomy): domain Eukaryota; kingdom Metazoa; phylum Chordata; class Mammalia; order Pilosa; family Myrmecophagidae; genus Myrmecophaga; species Myrmecophaga tridactyla. Next base: position 2,946 of record PVIY010050418.1, read on the forward strand.
CCCTGGTCTGTGGTGTCTGGAGCTGACTGCTGTGATCCTCGTTCTTGGCTCCATGGAGGCGTCGGCCCAGCCATACCATCTCCCTGGTCTGTGGCGTCTGGAGCTGACTGCTGTGACCCTTGGTTCTCGGCTCCATGGAGGCGTCGGCCCAGCCATGCCATCTCCCTGGTCTGTGGCGTCTGGAGCTGACTGCTGTGACCCTTGGTTCTCGGCTCCTCCGTCCCCTGATGCACGTGGCCGCGCCTTCTCCTGCTTCCTTCCTGCTTCTGCCCTGGCTTCCTCTTGTGCCCAGTGTCCTTCGGATATAAGGACTTTGGCCTTGCAGGATGAAGCCCCTCCTCAGTGTGGGCAGACCTACTAATCACAAAGGGTCCTGTTTGCAAACGGGCCCCCACCCTCAGGGCCAGGTCTCAGTTGCTGCACGTACCTTTTGTGGGGGCAGGATTTAATCCCCAACAGGAAGGTGGGAGGCTCGTGGCAACTGCCTTTGTGTCTTGCATTGTATTTTAATTTATCAGGCTCCCGGGCGAGTCAGGCAGTGGGAATGTGCCCTTTCCTCTTTATCCTTCAAAGCACAAACTGTAATCTAAGGGAGTCACAGAACCTCCCCACGAAGGCTGGCTTTGTGCTCGCTTCTGCCTGGCTCTGTGGGTTTGTGGGGGCGGGGGGATGAGGGGGTAGGACTGGCCACTCGGCACCTCCATCGCATCAGCTGGGGGGCTTGCCCAGGGGCACAGCCTGCCTGTCTGACCAACTTCCCTCCCAGAGATGTCCCACTCACGCCTACACCACCCACATGGCTTCCCTTTCATGTCTTTAATATCTTCTCTAGAATGGAAGCATCTAGAAGGTAGGCATGATGGACGAATAGAATTGTACACAAACGGGCAGAGGAACGTATCCGGCTGTGAGTCAAGTATCACCCAGGTGTGTTCCCAGGACAGGCATCATTTCTGTCCTGCTCACCACCAAATCATCAACACTTAGTACATTGCTGTATGGATGGATGGATGAATGAATGAATGAATGGTATCCAGTTCATTGATTGTTCATTCAATTATTTATTCAGCTGGTAAGTGGGTCTGCATGTCACTGTGGAATTCAGCCTTTTCCACGGCAGCTTGGGACCTGCTTGAGATTTCCAGGAGCTCCACAGAAAGCTAGAATTATGTGAAAACCTGGAGTTGCTACTTGGCTCCGCCTCCAACTTGCTGTGTGACCTTGGGCAAGATGTCAGCCTCTCTGAGTCTAAGCGTCTTCACCTGTAATGTGAGGCGTGTTGGCAGGATGAAATGAGATATGGCAGGGAAAGAGCGCTTTGCAAAATGTCCCCAAATGACAACGAAGACAGCGAAGCTGACGGCCGTGACACACAGAACCTTTGAGGGACTCTGCGCCATCGCCTGCACCGAAGAAGTACAGAGGGGACGGTTCTTATCATCCTGGCTCAGGCAACCTGTGGCACGAGGCTGGGGCATGAGAGGACCCTCCAGACGAACAGAGCCACAGCTGGATGTCTGCCAGACCCTGCCAGTAAAGTCCTTGCAGAAAAATCGCCCCCATACTGTGGCCACTGGACAGAAAGCCGCAAATCCGAGGGTGCCAGCCTAGCAGGCTCAAAGCAGCCAACTCCGCGCCTTCCTGGGCCAGAGGTGGAACAGGCCCTCCCCAGGCTCAGCCCCAGTGGCGTGGCAGGACCCCAGCACGCCCCCCCCCCCGCGCCCAGCCCTTGCCGACACCGAACGGCCCCTCGGAGCCCTTCTCCCCGCAGCCTCCCGACCAGGCGAGCCCTGCCTCTCCGCTCTGGAAACACAGTAGCTGCTTTGGGAAGAATCTCTAAGTGAAAGTGTCTTTTTGCATCTGGAGGTGCCGGCCCCCACTGGTAAAGAACGTGGCTTCTTTGCAGGGCGTCCAGGACACAAATCTTCTCCGGCTGCTTCAGGCCGTGTCTGGCCCTTTGTGTATTGAAGGAGGGAGTGACTTGAAATGTTGCTGACCTGGGCAGGGCCAACCCCTGAAAAGGTTGCCTGTGCCTTAGTTAGCTTCGTAACCTGCAAACTAAAGAAGAACCCAACTTGCTCTAGGAGGGTAAGCGCAGAGGAGAGCACGTGTGGCTGGCTGCAGGCTCTGGAAGCAGAAGGCGCCGGAGGATGCTTTGTGATGGGCTTGGGCTCCCCTGGCGGGCGACGGGTCGCTAACCCCGCTTTAAACCTCGTATTTCAGGAGGAGGAAAAGAGCTATCAAGAAGCACAGGTTTTAGTTTCGGAACTCCTGCAGGTATCGGCGGCACAAGCCTCTTCAGTTGAAAGTCAGGGGCCAGAGACACACGTGTGAGTCCTTTCAAGGGCTGTAACCAGGTCACCAAAATCAGACCGGCAGGGACAGCCCATAACAAAGCGTCGAGGGCGCCAATTCAAAACTGGAAAACAACGTCCCAGCGCCGTGCGTGGCCAGAGCGTGGCGCCAGGAGGGTCAGCCCAGGCAGCGGGGGCCAGTCCCAGCGCCGCGCCCTCCAGACCGGGTGGCCTTAGTCCAGCCACAGAGCCTCCTCCAGCCTCAGTTTCCCATCCGTGAAGTGGGATGACCCTAGTACCTCCTCAATGGGCCATGCGAAGGTTAAAGTGGCATAGGACACACAGAGTACCCAGCTCAATGCAGGCATGGGGGAAGGACCAAGGTGAGAAACAGTAAAAATCAAAGTGGCCGCCATGGCGAGGTCTCGGAGGGGGGCGATGGGCTCCTGTGGGTCAGCATGAACCCTTCAGCTCGCCCAAGGCCCGTGAATACCCTGCCCTTTCCATGGCTGCCTTTACCTGACAAGCGAGCACTGATTGAGCACCTGCTGCATGCCGGGTGTCACGGAGCCTCACAACGACCCTGCTATTAGCGGGTTTTGAGGGTAGGAAATCGAGGTTCGGGGAAGTTAACTGGCCTGGTCCGGGTCACCCCACAGCCCCAGCAGCCCCCCGCTTTCCTAGCAGGGTTCAAGCCAAGTTCTGCTACATTCTTGCCATGAAGTCAGGAACGCAATGTAAGTCTGCAGCCCCAGGTCAAGTAATCTCAGAGTGCTTTTTCACTGCCACGCTACAGCGAAAATTCCCCTTAAATAGAAGGGAAAGTCCCCTTAATTAAAAAAAGGGGGGGGGGCTGAATTCACAAGAAAGTGGCCTTCAGCTTGCAGCCCCTGTCCCTGGTCCCCAGCCCCGGGCCCCAGAACCTGCCACCAAGGTGTTCGCTCACAGAGCGGCAGCTGCTGTCCAGTCCCCTCCCCCCACAGCGCTCTCGGGGAGCAGGTGCACCCCACGCAGCTTGCTGGACACCGGGACCCCAGGTGACCCCGTCTCTGCCACCACGCCGACCCTAAGAGCTCTCTACTTGTGCATCGGCTTGACTAGGGTACATGGGCTCTTGGTGAGCACGGTTGTTTGAAGGCTTAAAACAAGGACAAGAGAAGTTTGGTGCACTCTCGTGTGTCAAAACTGCAAATAACACAGTGTTGTGACCAATCGGCCTGTCTGCTGTGCTGCTGAGCGGCGTGATGTGTGTCCCGAGCTGTCCAGGGAGAGGGTGGGACGCCCTCAGACCACAGAGGTCTCTGCAGCCCTCTCCCCGTGAGCAGGGCCTCTAAGGCCCCTCCTTGGCCTTTCGCGGCTGCACGGCGCATTTCTATCGCTGAATGATGTGCCGTTGTGTGGCTGGGCCACGGGCTGTCTCTGCTCACCTGTTGGGGGACATCCTGGTGGCCCCCCATTTGGGCAATGAGGGATAAAGCTGCTGTAAAAGTCTGTGGGCAAGTTTCCGGGTGGACGGCGGTTTTCAGCTCCTGTGTATAAAACACGGAGGTGCGAGGTTGCTGGGGCGTGGGGCGAGCCACGCTGAGCTCTGCAGGCAGCTGCCAGGTGGCTTCTCAGGCCCGTCCCGGCCTCGCGGCATGGGGGGCTGTGGCTGGTCTGCATTTCAGCCGTGCGGACAGCGTGTGGGGTGTCGCTGTGGGTTTTACGTGCAGGGCCAGTGACTCCGGAGGGCGAGCATCTCTTCACGCTGGTCCCCAGCCGGGCGTCCTCCTTGGGGAGGGTCCGGTCAGGTCTTTTGCCCTTTTGTAATTTGATTTTCTTATTGTTGCATTTTAAGAGTTCTTTGTCTATTTTGGATAAAGCCTTTTACTGGGTATGTGTTTGGCAGATACGTTCTCCCAGCCTGAGGACGCGCTCTTCTTCGAATTCTCCCAGTGTCCAGACTGGGGTTCACAGGGGACCTGAGGGCCCGAGAGGTTGGGGGTCCCCCCTTTCAATTTCTTGTCTCTTAATTTAGTCACTGCTTATTTCTGTAATTGTATTAAGACTCTTGGAAATGAGGGACAGGAACTTCAATGAAACTGACTTAAGCCGGAAAGACACACGCTCCCCCAGCGCTGGGCTTCAGGCACGGCTGCAGCTGGAAGCTCAGGCAAGGGCCTTGTCTTTCCTGTCCTTTGGGCGCCTTCCTCCGTGGGGGGTGTTTTCATCGGTGGGGTCCCCAGCCACGGCCAGCAGGTCCAGCCTGCAGCTGATCCTTTTCCAAGGCCCGCACAGAGAGAGATTCACCACCAGTACTTACCAGAAAAGCTCATCAACTCTCATCCGTCTCTTTAATGCTAAGATAAATCTACAAAATAATTTAAATGCCCAAGCACACCCACCAGATATTTTCCCTTGGGCATTTCAAGTATTTTGTAAAATTTACCTTAAAATTAAACATACAGAAACCCAAAACAACCCTCAAAGCTTTTCATATTTTGTGATTGAAAGGAAAGTCCATTATATACATTTTGTGAAGACCCATAAGTATGGGTAAAAATTATACAGGAGTATGAATTCTATGATAGCCCTACCTCCATGATGACTGTTTTGCACAAATATTATTAATATTTCCAATAAATTATGAATAAATTTAATAAATTACTCAAATTAAATTTTTATACTCTTTAATCTTCTGAGGTTGCTGCCTAAAACACTTAATATAACCATGTAAACACTAAAAAACGAATTTCAGTGGCTCTTTAGGAAGTGACTTTGGAACAGCCCGACGGGCAGGAAGGCATCGGCCGCTGCACGGACAGATGGGAGTCCTTGCCCGGGCGGGGCGGGCCTGGCCCTCACGTCCCAAGGCCTGGCTGCCCGCTTGCCGCCTCTCCCCTGCCTCCTGCTTCCAGGCAACACCACATGTGTGCGGGGGCCAGAGCGGGGCTGCTGTGCCCCATCGGGTGCCGGGAACCTGCAGAGACGCCCGTGGGTGGCATGAGCACTGGGCAGCCCTCAGGGCATGTGGGGTCCTGCTCACCTCCGCCAGGTGGGGTGGACGCCCGAAAGGCTGCGCGAAGCCTTGCCGCACCTGCCCGGGGAGAGAGCGCTCACCCCTGGCCCTGGCCTTCCAGGCCTCTGGAGGTAGATGCGGCTCAGGCCGGCCTCTGCCCAGGCCCTGCTCCCCTCCCCGGGCTCTGGGTGGGGGCATGCCTGGTCCAGGCGCACAGATGGCAGGTGACATGTTGGGTGACGGGGATTTCTTCAGTCTTCTGTGGTGGACATGCGAGCTCAGACGTCGGGTCCAAGCTGGGGCCCAAGGGCTGGGCAGAATCGCCGTGAGAGCTGTCGGGCTTTTAAGGACATAGCAAAATGTGCTCGTGGTCAGCAGCCCGGGCTGGCACCCCAGCCTCCTTGGGGGTTTCTCTTCTCTCATTTCACCCCAACATCCCTGAGGGTGGGTGCTCTTCCTGCCCCACTCAGATGGAGAAACAGGCTCGTTTGCCCCTTAAACTCCATCTGTCACTTTATGTTTTCATCCATTACTTTCCCAAGGGCCTTCCATGTGACTGCTGCCCTGTATAAAAGAGCGAGCCAGACAGGGAGTTGCCCTCATGGAGTTCACGCCCCTGGGGCGGGGGACGAGTGAGTAAATGACCGAGACAACTGTGAGTTCGAGGGAGGTGCTGGGAAGGAGGGGGACCCAGAGGACATGGTGTGGGTCCTTCAGAGGAAATGTCAGTCCGGGAGGACCTCCTGGAGGAGGCAACATTTGACCTGAGCCCTCAAGGTTGAGTAAGGAGACAGAAGATTCCAGGCAGTGGGGAGCAAAGGTTGCAAGGTACAGAGGAGGGTGGGCTGGAGGGATGAGAGCAGGCAGGTGGTGAGTGGGCCAGGGGGGACGCTGGAGGGGCCCCGGGGCTGGGAGTTGGGGCTAAGTGCTGCGGGAGCCACAGGTGGGTTGAACAGGGTGCTGGCTGGACACTGCCTGCAAAGATACCCGCGTCTCCATCCCTGGGGCCTGTGAAGGTGACCTGACTTGGCAAAAGGGACGCGGTGGATGTGGTGATGCAAGGCCCTGGGAAGGGACGACGCCTGTCTGGGTGGCCTGATGGACTCTCAAAGGTCCTTAGAAGAGGGGCCGTAGGTCAGCGTGGGAGCAGGAGACGGGGTGTGAGGTGGCCGTGGGGACGGGCGATGTTGGCACAGGCCCTGAGGCTGCAGGAGGGGCCCACCTGACCAGGACGCACCCGCCCAGGGCTCAGGAGGAAGCGGCCTGCACACAGCGCGGTGTCGGGGCTTCCGGCCTCTGGAGTAAACGCGTGTGGTTTTTAGCTGCTGGGTGTGCGGTCGTTTCTTAGGGCAACCTCCAGGGGCCTGGACGGCCAGGGCCAGGGATGGAGCGCTCTCTCCCCGGGCAGGTGCGGGCAGGCTTCGCGTAGACTTCCTGGCATCCATCCCACCTGGTGAGGTGAGCAGGACCCTGCGTGCCCTGAGGGCTGCCCAGTGGCCGTGCTGCCCGTGGGTGCTTCTGCAGCTCTCAGGTCGGGAGGGACATGGCCTGAGACACACTTGGAGGCGCTGGTGCTGGCCCATGGCAGCCGCTCAGCAGCCCTCGGATGCAGGAACTGTGACGCTCCCCATTTCCAGGTGAGGAAACTGAGGCTCAGGGAAGATCCGCCCCTGATGAAGGGGGTGGAAGTGCGACCCCACAGGGCTCCTGGACTTACGTCATGGGCTCACGGAGACCAGCCCTGGGCTCTGAGCACTGGGGAAGAGCCCCTGGGAGCACCTCCAGCCCAGGCCTGCCTGGAGGAAGCCCCACTATTACAGCAATTACGGGAGCCTGGTGACCGCCCCAGTGGACAGTGGTGGGAGGGAAATGTGAACAGACCAGCCCATAGCAGACGCAGTACTGCTGATGTGCACGGCCCCCGCAGGGCACACAGCCGACCTTCACGCACACCCCATGCACACCCCTGCACAAACACATGGGCACACGCCGCTGGCCAAACACAGCTAATCTGCTGGCTGCTGTGGCCTGCCCTCTGCAGAGATACTCTCTTTGTAGAGCTGAATCACACCTACGAAAACAGAGCAAATGTGCAAACATCCCAGACAAAATATTAGCAATTGAATCTAGCTGCAAATTAAAAGAATACTTGGCCGTGACTCAATAAGGACGATTTAAGGAATGCAAAGCTGGCTTGATCTTAGGGAATCTCTAGGCATGGGTACATTAAGGGGTGGTATCCGTCTAGCAGCTGTTCCCGACAAAACTAAACTGAACAGGAACCCAAACCTGATGTCGGGCGTCCTCTGAAATTTCAGGGGTCTTCGTAAGAATCCAGTGAGGGGGTTCAGGTAGTGTCCCCACCAGTGAGCTGGGAGGAGTAAGGCCCAGCGATACCCGGGACCCCTTTAGCCCCCAGTGCTCCTGCCACCCAACAGCCCCACCACCGTGTCCTGCCCAGGCCTGCTCCACCTTTCTTGCCCCAGCAGCCGCGAGGCCGCTGTCCCGCTCAGCCCTGCAGCCGGCCGGCCCCAAGGCCACTGTCCCGCTTGAGTGGGCAGCAGCCCGCACTGGGCGCTGGAACCCACTCATCGATTTCCTTCCTCCTTTCTTCTCAGGCCCTGCGTAAAACACCAGCTTTGGGGCGGGGGGGTCCTCTCAGCCACCACCCGCCCCCCATGCCCTCGCAGCTTTGCTTTTCTCTTTGTGACATGAAGCACAGTCATGTTTCTATTCGTTTGTCCCCCTTCCCTCCCAGCGTGAGCTCCACGAGGGAAGAGATTTGGTTTTGTTCCCGGTCTAACCCCTAATGATCATGTGTCGGGGTCACTTCTGTCACTCCTGGAAGGCCCCTCTCTGCCCCTGCGGGCCTCGGGCCTCACCTCTGGGGGTCGCAATCACCACCGGACAGTGGAGGGACCTGCACTCCCGCTCTAACCCCGTCCTCCACGGGAGGCTGCCACCCGCTCCTGGGGGCCGAGGGAGGCCAGGTCAGCCTTGGCCAGGCTCACCTGAGCCCTGGGCAGACTCGTCGAATTCCACCTGGAAGAGGTAGCCCGTGTTCCAGACATAGCAGCAGGACGCGGCCTCGTAGGAGACCCGCAGTGGCTTCAGCAGGGGGTCGTGGACGCTGTCCTGCCTCTGGATGTCGATGGGGGACTGCCGGCTGCCCCCCGGCACGGGGGCCGGGCCCTTCCAGAGGGGGTGCCCTGGGGGCGGAGAGGAGGAGGTGGCTCAGAAGTGGGGGGTGGACCGCCCACGGCCAGCTTGCAGGGAAGCCCACCCAGCGCCCCGTGGGGGGCTGCCCGCCCCTCAGCAGTGGGCTGTCCCTCCGTGCAGCGCCTCCCCGACCCACCCGGGAGACGTGGGCTCGTCGCCCCCCCTGCCTGAGCCCGCACTGTGCCCCGTGTGGTTGTCGCAGAGTGGGGTTCCAGGAAAGCTGGGCGCTGGGGGCGGGGAAAGGAGGGGCCGGCACTGGGGGCAACGGCGAGGTGCCGGGGCGGCGGGCGAGGGCAGGACAGGCCGGCCTGTGCCTTGTTTCCGGCTGCTCTGCCCAAGCCCCCGAGGCTTATCTGAGCCTGACTCTGGGGTTCCCTCCTTCAGTCTCTCCTTCGCCGCGGGTATGGAAAATGCAGCCGAATGCCCACCCCCGCCCCCTTTTCTTGGGGCTTGGTTTCAAAGGTTTTGCATCTAATTCTGGAAGATACATTATTTGAAACCATTTCAGAAAATCCAGGAAAGACTGCAGGGCACAAGAAGTGGTCCTGTGATCGCAGCACCCAGAGGCGAATAGCCTCAGGCAAGGACCCTGCTCTGCACAACATCCTGTCTATTACTTCTGCAAAGTACCTTTTCCTTTGCCAATACATTGCAAGCTCAGTTTGCCAAAGAATATAGATAAACGAAATTCTGTTTGACGGTGGTGACACTTTTTAAAACCAAGCTTAGCATGCTGGATATTTAGACTAATACCAGCTTTTTTGCATTTTCTAAACAATGCGGTGACTAGCTTTCTATTAGTTGCCTGCACATTGTCTGGGTTATTTTCTTTCTTAAGATGCTGATGTGGGGCAAGTAATTCTGGTGCTAAAATAGATCTCTGGTGGGAAAAAATAAAAAGTAAGATACTATCGTCTTTTTCAATTATTCAGCAATTATTCATAAAGCTCCTTCTACGTCCTAGTAGAATCGATGAAAACATCAAAGGACCCATTTGATCCTAATTCACATGGGCAGAGAATTAGGAATTATCTGGACAGGCATCCCCTTCCCTACATGCCTTCTCATTCTCCAGGTTAGATTATTTATTGTTCAATAAACCTTCACTACCTCCCCACCTCCTCTGTGGGCAGGGCATCCCACCTGCCCGTGACCTCTGTGGGATGGGCACCCCAACTGTTCCTGGCCTCCGTAGGAGAGGCACCCCTCCTGCCCTTGACCTCCGTGGGGCTCTCCCTGGGCTTGGCCACCTGACGACCTGCTTTGGCAAACAAGGTGCTGGCAGGAGCGTGTGGCTTCCATAGCACCTGTCAGTCCTGAGGACACCCTCGGGTGGCTGTGTGGGAGCCTGAGGCCTCCTTGAGCTGACCCAGGAAGACCTTGCAGCGTGGGAGCGGGGAGTAAGTGAGTGCCCGAGGCCCGAGCTTCGGCGTGAGCTACAGCCCACGGCTGTGCAACGGCCACACGGCCTCATCTGTGGTGCTGTCCGCGTCGCGAGAGGCCGTGCTGATTCTTGGTAGATTTAATTCGTGTGGGGAAAAGAGAAGCCCAAGCGTGGGGATGTGGAAAGAAACCTCAACTAGGACTCAAGGAGTTCTAGTCTTGGACCTGCCTCTAACTCTCGTATGACCTTTGGCAAACTCCTTAACCTCTCTGGGCCTTGGAACCCTTAGATACAAAATCAGCACTGCCCCAACCATTTTCCTTCCATTACTGCTGGGTGTTCTGTGCTGCAAAGGCTGGGAAATGCCGAGATAAAGTTTACGTGGCTTTCCTCAGCGCAGGACTTCTCAGAGCCTTCACTGAGCTAAGTGCACTGTGCATATCCACCTTCCAGGCAGCTTCGCCAGCTTTTCTCAGTCCTGACCTCCCCACCTGACTTCTTCAGCCGTCCCCAGCCGGTTCCCACCTCGAGCAGGAGAAGGTGGCGTCCATCAGTCCCCCCATGCCAGCACCCTTCTGCGACGATGTGCTGGTCAGCGTTTAGTGACCGGCTCTTCCAGGGAATCGTGGCTTTGGTTGGCCGTGTGTGCCGAACACCGGGGTGCGCTCCCAGGGGCCCTGACCTCAGGCCTGGGATTCGTGCCCTCGGGGAAGAGGCAGCCAGAAGAGCTGAGCTGAAGTGATCCCTAAAGTTATTTCCTGGCACTTTATAACTCCTTGATTTCTCTCAAGGCTGAAGCTTTTCAACCATTTTAGTAACAAAGTTTCTTTTTTTTTTTTCCAAATGAAATATTCTGCAGAATACCAATAAATAAAGCGGTAAAATAGGGGAATGAATCCCTTAGGAAGTTAAAATCCTCCCCAATTGGCAGAACTTATCTTGTTTATTGTGAAACTCTGAAAGGACTCTGCAGAGCCCTAGGGTTTGCCGGGGAGCAGACTGAGAACCACAACATAAATTGGCTTATGCATTTGATACATAATGCTATTCCTCCAACACAGGTGTGCAAAGATGCGTTCACAGCATGGGTTAAAAACGGCCACCAGCAGGGGCGTGATTGAATAAACGTGGAGGCGTGGCTAAATAAACGTGGAGGCGTGGCTAAATAAACACAGGGCCATCTTCCAGCGCTGGCCCTGGAAAACGGTGCAGCGAGTGCCCCAGAGCGCCCCTTGGGCCAGGCCACCCTCTGGGCCATCCCCCGCTTCGGCTCCTTGCGTTCTCCCAACTGTCCTGTGCGACCCACACCATGCTTTTCTACCCTTCACAGTCGATGAGACCGAGCCTCAGAGAAGTTGAGAAACTTGCTCAGAGTCACACAGCCATAGGGAGATGGGAGACAGCAGCCTGGGTGGCCAGTCCCCTGCGAGGAATGAGGGGATGGCACTGAGAGGTGGAGATGCCCGTGAGGCAGGACTTCGTGTCGAGTGGGCGCCGTTTGTTGCTTGGAAAGGCTCTGGGTGTGTGGAAGAAAGCAGGGGGTGCTGTGCTCTGCCCACAGCGGCAGCCTCTGGGGGAGGCTGGAGGGTACAGGTGGGAGGCTCTTCCCACATTAGCGCCCCCTGCCTGCCCTGTGCAAATGTACAGGTGTGCCTGGGGGGGTGGGGTGGGCAGGTGCTGCTCCAGGGACCCCACTCTGAGGAGCGAGGGTGAGGTTGGGGACAGGGGCCTAACGGGGATTCCCATCTCCTTGCTCGTTCCCCGAAACTCCCAGACTTTCTGGTCCCCGAGCCCTCCATGGCCCCCGATGCCAGGGCCCCGGCCGGCAGGGCAGTGTGAGGCTGGACGCGCGGCTTCTCCACAGGCCTCCAGCAGCAGTTCTCTCCAAGCACTCTCTGCAGGCAGGGTTGCAGGAGCTGTGCTGACCCCCTAGGTCCACCGAGGCCACCACGGCCGGACATTTATAAAGAACCACCGGTCCCAGGGTACACTGGCCACCTCCTTGCTTTGAGCCCCTCACAGTCCCAGCCCTTTAAGGCTACGCAGGGACTCAAACGAAGGAGACAGTGAGGGGACAGCTGACCCCGGCAGCGGGCTCGAGGCTGGGTTCTACTTTGAAAGACACCAGCGGATCAGACAGTCACCGTTTGGCCATGACTCCACGCAGACATCTGCTGCGTCCAGGAAATCCGAGCGTCTACTTACAGGTGTCATTCCGAGTCCTCTGTGCACAGCAGCGCTGGGAACACGAGGGTCCCGGGCTTACTGGGGGGCCGCGGAGAGCCCCCCACGCCCGCCGGACCCAGCGGGAGAAGCCCGAGGCCCGCAGCAGCGATGAGCCCCACGGCATGGCCAGACACTCTGGTGGGACACCAGTTTTCTCGCCGATCCCAACCCAAAGCTGGGAGATTTCCCCTGGGGCCCGCTCTGTCCCGATGAACCGCTTTTAGCAGTAAAGGTACCCGCACCCCGAAGCCTCCTGGTTTAATTTCCACCCATCTCCGTCCCAGCTTTGTGGGTGATGCCGGGTTTGCCTTAGAGGTGGGTGGACAGAGACAAGTGACCCCCTCGTGGGCGGTCACTCAGGCTGCCGAGCTTTGATCTGGCGAGCAGCGGCGTGCGCTGGGGAGCAGGCAAAGCCTTGGAGAGAAGCGCTGCGAGGGGCGGGCAAGGGGCGGGCAAGGAGGGGACGCTACAGACAAACAGATGGAGAGCAAAGTCCCCCGTGAGCGTGGCGCTCGACACCCGCGCTTCTCCCCCCTGCCGGCAGCCCGAGGTCAGGCACAAAGCCGGGTTGTTTGTGTGTGGAGGGAAAGGCAGGTCCAAAAGGACACGGCGCCCTGCTGGTGGCTGGGCCAGGGGACCCTGAAATAGCAGCGAGTTCTTAGTGTCCCAGAGCTGCTGTAAGGATGGACCCCACACTGGGTGGCTTAAAACAGAAATCTGCTTTCTCCCTGTCTGGAGGCCAGAAATCCTGGTGCCGGGAAGGCCTTGGGGAGAGCCTTCCATTTCTCTTTCTGGGCTTCTGGTGGTGGCGTTTCCTGGCGGGTGGATCCCTGCCTCCACGTCCTTGTCCGTCTTCTCTCCCTGCGTATCTGTCTGTCTGTGTCTCCCCCGCTTCCTGGGAGGACGCCAGGCGCACCCTTCTCCAGGAGAACCTCTGCTTAACCTGCCTCGTGCATCTGCCACGGCTCTGTTCCGGATAAGATTGCTTCCTGGGGGACCGGGGATTAGGGCTTCCACATAGAATTTTGGGGACACAGCTAAACCCATAGTGCCCCGCCTTTGCCAGCACTGACCCATGGGCTCCTCATTCATGCTGCTCGCAGCGGGACAGCCCCTGGCACCCATTGTCTAGGCACCCCACCCCCCCTCACAACAGTG
>PVIY010050419.1:0-16223 GCA_004026745.1 Myrmecophaga tridactyla
AAGAAAGAAAGAAAGAAAGAAAGAAAGAAAGAAAGGAAAGAAGAGAATATTCAAGGAAATAATGACTGAAAACTTTCCAAATTTAACACATGAATATACACATCCAATATGTTCAACAAACTCCAAGCAAAATAAACCCATAGCATATTATAATCAAACTATTGAATGCCAAAGATAAAGAGAGCATTCGGAAAGCCACAAGAGAGACGCAACATGCCACGTACAAAAAGGATCCTCAATAAGACTGCCAATTTCTCATCAGAAACCATGGAGACAAGAAGCCAGCAGGATGAAATATTTAAAATGCTGAAATAAAAAAATTGCCCACCATTCTATATCTAACAAAACTATCCAACACTAGGAGTGATTAAGACATTCCCAGATAAACAAAAGCTGAAGGAGTTTATCACCACTAAACCAGCTCTACAAGAGATACTCAAGAGACCTCTGAGGTTGAAAGGAAAGGAGAAGCCACATGAAGGAATAAAGATCTCCAGTAAAGGTAACAAAATGGGTAAATATAAATACTATTGTATTTTTGGTGTGTAACTCCACTCCTACTTCTTACAGGATCTAAAAGACAAATCTATAAAATGTAATGATAAACCAGTGGTTTGGAAGTCATAGTGAATAAATGTGCATTTTATGACAAGAACTATATAAAGGTGGGGGGGGTGGAGTGTTAGAGGAAATAGTTTGTATATACCATTGAACTTAAGTCGGTGTCAAAGCAAACAAGACTGCTATAAATTTAAGGTGTTAAAATTCAAGTCTCATGGAAACTACAAAAACAATGTTAGAAAATATGCAAGCTCATAGTGACAGAAATTAGAGTACAGGTTGCCAGGGCCAGGGTAAGGGGAATGGGGACTTAAAGCACAATAGTTTCATGGTTCCTGTTTGGGAGATGAAAAAGTTCTGGTTATGGAAGGTGGTGAAGTTAACCCCTGTGAACGTGATTGATCCTATTGCATGGAATGCTTGGAAGTGGCTGAAATTGGAAAGTTAATGTTGTATTTATGTTTCCAGAACTTAGCAGGAAAAAGAGCAGCAACTAAAGAGACCATGACTACTAAATGCAATACATAACCCTGGACGGTATCTAACAAGGGAGGAGAAAAGGCTCAAAAGGACATTAGTGGGACATATGAAAAATAGAAATAAAAATTATAGGTTTTATGCCAATATTAAATTTCTTGAATTTGATATCTGCACTTAAGGTAGTTACAGAAGTGAATATCCTTGTTCTTATGAAATGCTCATGGCAGTTTTAAGTGTTCAAGGAGCAAGATGCATACAGCCTCCACTCAAGTGTTTAGAAAATTTATTGATAAATAGCTGTATAGACAGACAGACAGAAAGGAATGAAGAAAGAAGAGAGGAAGGAAGGAAAGAAAGGAGGGAGAGGGGAAGGGAGGAAGGGAGGGAGAGAGGAAAGCAAGGAAAGAAGGAAGGGAGGGAGGGAGGGAGGGAGGGAAATGGCAAATGTGGCCAAATGTTAAAATTGGTGGATGTGGGGATCTGGGTGGATAGGGATATGTTGGAGTTCTCTGTATGGAGTTTGTATTATTTTTGTAACTGTTTACAAGTTTGAAGGAATTTCAAAATAAAAAGTTAAGAAAGAAAGACATGTTGGCATGCAACACACAAGCATACACACTGCCACACTGCCATCCCACCACAAACATAAGAAACACTGAGACTTGTGCAAAGCATAAATGTTTCAAAACTTAGTTATTCATTTATTATTCATTCCTGAGCCCAGATCTAATCTTCACAAGCTGTCTCTGGGCCCTTTTGATGATCTATCCATGGTAGCAAGATCTGTTTGTCACAGCCTGGTTTTATTCCTTGGGCAAAACCCACAACAGGTCTGCAGAACCGAAGCTTTACAAAAGTGACCCTTATTGGCAGGGACACCAGGAATATATGACTGTTTCAGGGAGATAAAACATAATGCCCCCATGGAAGGAATCCAAAATTATCATCCTGGCATCAAGCAACTGACCAGTCCCCCCAGGTTACAGTACCAAATCAGGAGCTCAGAGTCAGTGTCTTTGGGGCATTTAACAATGGCTGTAATCAGGTTAGTCTCAGTGAGTCCGTGTGGCTAAGCCTATGCCAAGCCCCCAGTTCAGCCCTCATGGCCACTCCATTCATAAGCCCATTGAGCAAACCCTGGGGTTACTAGGGGAAAAGACTAACATCCACAAAGTGTACATCTTGTCTACCTGGTTACAAATAGGAGCTTGATAAATATTCACATGGAGTACAAATATTCTCATATCCTGTGCCCATTCCAAGAGGTCCATCTACATACTTTTTTTCTCAACCTCCTTGTCACCTATTCTTGAATCGTATCCCTTCCAACTTCTTGACCACTTGACCAAACCATTAGCAAAGCACATAAATTAGTGAGAGTTTTATCTCAGGCCATCTCTCCCTTTCAAGCAAAGTAGGCAACAAGTTGTACCGCTTACCGTACTGCCCACTATAAGGATTTCTGTTCTTTACTTCAGAAGCACTCCTAATAGGAGCTATCATGCTAGAATAGTTCGCTTTTGGTAGGTATGCAAAATATGAGGAGCTTTGCAAAGAAGTCTTTTTTGTTTTCCTCTTCAGTCAACTCTCCATGAGGCCATAGGTATGGGTTGAGGAAGAGATGGCAGTACAGTAGAAGGCACACTCAGTGCTTGAGTGATGTGCTCATTCAGCTCACATGAACCATTGGTATCTGCCTGGCCCAGTGCCACTATACCACTTGCACATGATTATGGAGTGCTGCTCGGCATGCCTGAATTTATGACTTGTTTGGTCATGATGGGCAGTTTGTATTACATGGTCACATGGTATCCCATGATCATGTGTTTATCTACCAGGACCCAGAAACAAGCCAAAAGTGTTTCTCAAAAGAAGAATGCCTGCAAAATGTTTTGGGAGCAAATGCCTTTGCTCCAGAAAACCTCCTCTGGGATTCTCGTATAGGGTTTGCTCTTCCATGCAGCATTTCAAAATTGGTCTCTAAAATCCCAAGAGACCAGTTTCCAGCTAAGATGGAGTATCAGACACAGGATTTACAAACCCACCCAAAACAACCAAAAAAGCAAACAAAATACAAGAAACAACCATTTGTAAGACACAGTGTTATCCAGGCTTTGAAGAACGGTGATCCCTGAGGAGTGGGAAACAAATGAGGTGATCCCTATGATTGCCCTAGCTTACTGCCTTGAGGGAGTCCCTAGGCCACAGTGCAGGGAGGGGGAGCCCAGGTGGAGTCTGATGGACTCCTGAGTTGAAGAAACAGAACTGAGAGTCCAAGGCAGCTCAAGTTCACAGGAATAATAACTGAAGAGGAACAGTGCTGGAAGCTAGGAATAGTACCTGTTTCACAGGCCATATTGGAAAATTCCATGATTTGTGGGGAATTGGATCAAGGTTCTTAATGAAGCAGTGTGCCATAATTAGCCTCAGATCAAGTTTTCTCAACCTTGGCTGAGGCATTGCTCCTTTTAATCCTTTCAGATGGTCCTTTCCCTGCTTGAGTAATTCCTCACACGCGTGTGCTAAACAGTACTTGGCTGAAGACTCGAGGTGGGGAGTCCTCTGCAGATCTCCAGGGCTCTCCCTCTATGCAGCTCTTTCCTCTCTAATCTTCAATAAATTTACAATGATTTAATTCATACCAAATATGTTCTCTGACACTATGGAAATAAATTAGAGGTCAGTAACAGAAAGATAACTAGAAAATCCCCAAATATTTGAAATCTAAATCACACATTTCTAAATAACCCATGGGTCAAAGAAGAAATAAAAAGGGAAATTAGAAAGTAGAATGGAATGAAGATTAAAATACAACATATCAAAATTTGTGGGATGCTGCTAAAACAGTACCTAGGGGAAAATTTATAGCACTACCACATATTTTAGAAAAGAAGAACGGTCCCAACTCAGCCTTCCAAGTTTACTTCTATCATTGCCCTGCTGTAACGATCTGTTTGTATCTCCTCCACAAGACTGTAAGTGCCCCAAGGACTGTAAACAAGTCTTATCCATTCCTTAGTCTTCAGAACCTAACACAGTGCCTGGCCCATTAAAGGGCCCAGAAACATGACTTGAATCAACATCACTGGTCTCCCTGTCATAGGGGCTAGGAGAATGCCCTCTCGACCTGGACCTTCTTTTCTATTCCATTTGGAATACACAAAATTCTGTCCCCATATCATGGCTAAGGGGAACTCTGTGGACTGGAGATGGGCCTATTTCTCAAGCCTGATCCATGCTAGGAGGTAGAACCCAGTCATCCTACCCTGAAAACCCAACTGAATTCTTCCCAATTGCAGAGCTATTGCACCTGCCATTCCTTCTTCCCCCAGCCCTTCACGTTTCTGGCTCCTGTCCATCATTTTAGTTTCAGTTCAAATATCCCCAGAGAGGCATCCTCTGACTTAATGTACACCTGATGTCTCACAATACCATTAGCTATGATCCCTTCTTTTGGTAACGCCACCCAGATTTTGCTTTGGATATCTACTCCTCCCTCAGAGGATATAGTTCTGGTAATACTGTCAATCAAGGTGTCCCGGTCTCCATTCTTGTCCTCTGGCCAAAGAGTGAGGACCCTCTGTCTCCGGATTGTGAAAACTGAGTGTCACAAAAATAGAACACTGTTGGGAGACATTTGTCCCAAAGGCCACTACCTAAAGAGACCGTTAGTTCCTGCAATAAAAAATAACAGGAACCAAAATAATCCTGGTTCCTGTGCCTTCTTTTATTCTCTTCCCTTTTATTTTCTTTAAACCTATGAATTCCCCTTATTTTTCAGAAATTTCTTTTGCTTATGTTTTCCAGAGTCAGTTTTTTTTGCTCACAATGAAAGAACTCTGATACCAGTGCCCCACCCTCAGTTATTATCTATCAATTTTCTCTATAGCATTTGTCATAATCTGAAATTATCTTTAAAATTTATGTTTGCATGTTAATTGTCTGGTTTTGCCACTAGAATAAAAGCTCCATGTCAGCAGTAACAGTTTACCTCTTCCTTCCCACTGTCCCTTGTCACCTAGCACAAGTCTGGGATGAGCAAGGACTCCGGAAGAAAGCAGGGTCACACTATGAAGCCCACTGGTTCTCATGAAGGAGGCTGTGGAAGAGGGGGATAGGAGAGGGAGTGTGGGAACCAGTGACTGAGCTCCCACCTCTCCCAGGGCAAGAACTCCACCTGTGGATTCTGAGCAACAGATTCCGAGAACAGATCTATGCTCCCCTCCCCCTTTGATCTCTACCAATCCTTCGTAAATCTTGAGTGATGTCTTGTAAATCTTTAATTACAAGAAAATTGCAACCCAACTGGCGAACACATGAACAGTGTTGATAAATATTTAATATTGCTACAGCAGCAAATCTGAAGGGATTAAGAAAAGATATATTGGAGTGACAGTTATTAAACACTAAAGCTCAGTAAATGTTACCGAGCAGATAAATTATGCAAACGCCTGACAGGCACTCTGTTGCTGACAAGATAGGGGAGGTATCTGCTTGGGGGCCATGGCACCGGGTAGGGAGCAGGCTCTCACGACCAGCGGAAGGGGTGTCAGAGGAGAGCTGATGACCATGGACCTAGCACCCTGTCCCCTGGAGCATTTCCTCATGGCCCCTCAGGATTGATATCTCCAAGGGGGGATGGTGGAGGGTGGCTGGAAGGAAGGAGAGACGAGTCTCCAGGTCCAGCATTTTTGAGGACTCCAGCAGCTGGGCTTTCTTTCAGAGCTGTCCCCTCAGGCTGCCCAGCTCTGACTTTCCAGGGCTTTGGAACTGGGCCGTTGGGCTGCCACCAGCACACAGTATTTTGGAAAGATGGAACCCAATGTTCCTTCATTTCTTCAATTCTCTACTCATTCATTGATCCACTATTCACCTATCACCCCACTTTATGCAAAAATTATTGACATTCATTGATTCATTTCTTTACTAATTTATGCATTCTTTCACTCATTTATTCAGTTTTTCATGCATTAACTAATTTACTTTTGAATTATTTACTCACTAATCAAACATTTATCAAGCACTTCTGACAGCTGAAGAGATACCAAGCTAAGCCATACCCAGACTTTGCCCTCAATATCTCAGAGAGTAATTGAGGGCTAGGAACCAGAAAGATAGAACTATTACAATATGGTACACTCTTAGCATTTGCAGATTTCTTATTTGCAGTTTGACTCTTCAATAATAAACACAAGGATCTATGACTGTTAGAGATATTCATTGTTTTTGAGACACAGACTAAATTATATAGGTGGTAAGCCTGGTATATAAAATGTAGAAATGAAGAAGGCACCTGGCACAGTCAGGAGAACCAGGGAAGTCTTCCTGGAGGAGGTGATGTTTGGGCTCCATCTGTATGCCAGGCGATTAGCTGTATTATCTCATTTAATTATCCCAGCAATCCCCTAGCCCATTTTAAAGATTAAGAAATCAGAAGTCAGTTTGTCCAAGGTCACAATGGTAATGGCAGATTAGAATGAGACTAGTTCTAGAGAAAGATTAGAACTAGACAATCCAGTTTCAAAGGCAATGCTCTTTCAACAGCACTCAACTTTCCAGGGGGTCCGGTCAGTTACCTCTCTATAGTAAAGAATGGGAAATTCTCTAGTCTCCTAAAGACGACAAAGCAAGATTATTTTATTTGACTGGTTAGTTTGAGATATAATGTACATTCAGCAAAATACACAGATCTTAACCATATAATGCAATGAGCTTCCACAAATATATACACCCATGTAACGACATCTACATCAAGATATAGAATATTCCCATCACCTCAGAAATTCCCACCTGAGGCCACCATTGTTCTGATTTCTATCACCATAGATTTTTGCCAGTTCTTGAACTTCATATAAATGAACTCAACATATAAATGGCTTCTTTCCCTCAACATAATAAGACAGGGTTTTACAAAGGGACTTTTTAAAGAAATTAAGGGCAATCTCCACAGAAACATCCAAACACAGTGAAGTGACATTTCACCAAATTCTGGCTCAGTCCTAAGTGAACTGCAGAAAGGGTTAGCTTGGTTGACCCTTCCCCAGACACCAAAATCCTTAGTTCCTTCCGCTTGCCCCAACCCTCTGGGGGTTAGGGGGTTAAACTCAGAAGCTCCAGGGTCATCCCCCAACATTCTGGGTCTAGGGAAACTCTGACCCTCCTGGAACTTGCCCTCCTACCCCTGCTCAAGGTGTGAGCCCTTGAGGCATTCCTGGTCTAGGCAGCTGCTTTCCTTCTGCTCTGGGCCTCGAGAGTTTTACCCCAGCCTCCCAGGCAAGGAAGACTCGCGCCTATCTGGCTTCCAGATCTGCTTCTTGTGACTGGCCACATCTTTCTCATGTCTAGGAAACTAGACTGGTTCAGAGAGACCCTGCCTCTTCCCTGAGCTCCAGGCCCCATCTTTGTTCTAGCTTTCTAGGAGCTCTGCAGCCTTGAAGGTGGACCCATCTTTTTGGGGGCCTTCTGGCTTCATATCGCCTCTCTGAAAGTCAACACCTGTCCACGCCTCTGCATCAAAGCCCACGCTCTCTTTCTGTCCCTGTTCCCCTGGTAAGAAGCACTGCTCTTCTCCTTTAGAGACCAGGGACAATTGAAGTGCCTTGAACTCACCAAACAAACTAGCTTGGGAAGCAGCCCCATCTGTTGAAGATATGACCCCCAGGTATTCTCCAAGGAGGAGAACCTTCCCCTAAAGCTCCCCAATGATGTTTTCAGTATCTGGGAAAATTACCTTTATCCATTACAACCACAGAGAAACATTTCCTGACACTGGGTGACTGGGGAAGGCTGAAAGGAAATACCCCAGAGTTTGTAACCATGGAGCCCCGCTATGTAACCAGGGACCAGGTGGAATGCAGGAATCAGGCAGTGACCTCAGTGCCCCCGGAAGCTCCAGCATCTTCCCCCAAGAAGGACTGAAGCTGAGCCAGAGCTGCTAGGGTCGACCGAGCAAATCTTTTAAACTAATGTTCTAGACAGCTCAGCAGTAATTACCGGTGGTTCAGGCTGTCTCTACCCCAGTCTGCTCAGGGCTAATGTGCCCTGTGGCTTCCATCCAGCTTGTCCCTCTCTGATGCTTCACAACGGAGCTGGGGCCTTGTCCCACCATTATCTGCCTCCTGCTCATCTCAGAAGGGAGGAGGGGCTGGGCGGGATAGATGGCCCTGTTTCAGAGTCCATCGACAACCATTAAGAAGCCCTTCCAAGACAAATGCCTAATTCATTCTCTCCTCATTCTTTCTCTTCATTCTCTCAGATCTTTAGGCACCTGCTGTCTTGTACTATTCCCTAATCATCTCTGACGCTGTCTTTTTCTCTCATCCAGTCAGTCATCCAACAAACCTGTGTTGAGCTTGAAATGAAATCCAGTCCTGTCACAAACACAGATTCTAGAGCCAGGTGTTCTGGGTTTGAAGCCCAGCTCTTCCACTTGCTAGGTCTGTGATCTCTGGCAAATTGTACCTGTCACCTCAACTGTGCACTGAGATACTCAAATACTTACTCATAAAGCTACTGCAAAGTGTAAATGAGTTAAATATGTGAAGTGCTTAGGATGGTTTCTGGCACATTGTCAACACTGTATGTGAGTCTACTATTAAAATAATAATTATTACTACTTGCAAAGTACAGTGCTAGACTCTGGAGCTTAAACGAGGAACTAGAAGGAAATCCCACCTGCCCTGTATGATGGAACTTGCATCTTAGCAGGGAAGCTCCACCTCACAATTGATTTAAGTGGAAAGAAGTAGAATTACAGAGGACTGGGAGAGATATAGTGGGAGGAGTATGTTAAGCTGGACTGTGACTTAAGAGTGGCTTCCAAAGGATGGGTGGGAGTTGGGTGGGCACAGAGACTGGGGAGAAGGAAACAGCTCGCCAAGCCTGAGGAGGGGAGGGGCATGACCTGTTGGAGGGACTGAAAGAGCCGTGGTAATGGGGTGCAGAGACCCTTAAAGCATAAGGCGGGGGGTGGGGTGCAGGAGTGCAAGCCAGGAGCTTGAGAGGCAGGAGGCCATAGGTGTGATCACAAAAGAGTTGACCAAGGCAGCAACAGAGGGGGCAAGAAGGAAGAGACACATTCCAGAGCTGAGGAAGGATGAGCTGGGGGATGACGGAGAGGAGGTGGGTTAAGGGTGACTCCCTGGTTTGGGCTCCAGAAAGGACATAATTTCTCCCTTAGACATGTTGAGTTAGGGAAGGATGTGAAACATCCAGGTGCAGCACCCAGCAGGGATTTAATTCAGAAATCTATAGTTCAGAGCTGAGATATAGATCCTCATATACAAGGTGCTTAAGAATTTGAAAGCAGCAAAAGAAAAGCAATCCATCACATACAAGGAAGCCCAGTAAGACTATGTGTAGATTTCTCAGCAGAAACCATGGAGGTGAGAAGATAGTGGTATGATATATTTAAGATTCTAAAAGAGAAAAACTGCCAACCAAGAATTCTATAGCCAGCAAAATTGTCCTTCAAAAATGAGGGGGAAATTAAAATATTTTCAGACAAAAAAATCACAGAGTATTTGTGACTAAGAGACTGGCTTTGCAAGAAATACTAAAGGGAGCGCTAGAGACAGAAAGGAAAAGACAGCAGAGAGAGGTGTGGAGAAGAGTATAGAAATGAAGACTATCAGTAAAGGTAAAGAGAAGAAAAATTAGATATGACACATAAAAATCCAAAAGGCAAAATGGTGGAAGAAAGTACTGCCCTTACAGTAATAAAACTAAATGTTAATGGATTAGACCCCCCCAATCAAAAGACATAGACTGGCAGAATGGATTAAAAAACAGGACCCATCTATATGCTGTCTATAGGAGATGCAACAAGTTAGACTTCAAATGTAAAACAAACCAAAGTGCCCCAAAATATGAGGAAAATACTGAAAAGAGAAATAGACACATCTACCATAATAGTTGGAGACTTCAATTCCCCACTCTCATCAATGGACAGAACATCTAGACAGAGGATCAATAAAGAAACAGAATTTGAATGATTGAAATCATACAGAACACTTCCTCATTCCTACATGACTTTCTTGTTTGAGCCATTCATGATTAAACATGTGCTATCTTATATACATATTACATTGCTTTTTAAAAATTGGTTCTTATTTTTTCCCCACAATTTAACATATTTTAAATTGGGATGTTTCTTATAGTTTAATTGACAGTGTAGATTTTAACCTTTGTTCCCCTATTTTTATAGATCCTCATATAAATAAAAATTTTTTCAATCTATTGAGTAGATGGAAATACTAGTGGACAATGAGAGGGAAGGGTAAGGAGTATGGTATGTGTGAGTTTTTTCTTTTTATTTCTTTTTCTGGAGTGATGCAAATGTTCCAAAAAATGATCATGGTGATGAATATACTACTATGTGATGACATTGTCAGCCATTGATTGCACACCATACACGGAATATTTGTATGGTAAGAATGTTCATGTTTGTATGTTGTTTTGGTTTGATAATACAAAATAAATTTTTTTTTTAAATGGTGATTTAAATCATGAGAGTAGAGAGATTGCCCAGGGCAACAAGTGAAGAGAAGAGAGAGAACCAGTAGGCTGGGATCTCTGCAAGGGTTTCATGTGTGGCCTGAATGTATAATTTGGAAAGACTGAAGACCCCCCTTTCTGGGCACCAGCCACCCCTCTGACCCTTCCTCTGATCCCCAGAGTTGCATGTAGCCTGGGGCTCTCCCTCTCAGTAAAAGAGGACCTGGTCAGTGACTGCAGGGTCCAAGTTTTAGGCGGGGGCCGGGGGTATGGACAGACTGAGAGGGGATGGAGAGAGGTGAGATGTTTGAGAGAATCAAGGGAGACCGAGAACCAGGCTGGGAGGGAAGAGGAGGAGAACAGATAGGACAAGGGAAAGACATGGCCTAGGGAAAGGAAAGGAAAGGGGTAAGGTGGAAAGAGAGGAAAGATGGAGGCCTGGGATGGGATAGGGCAGGGGGCAGGGGCAGGAGTGGGAACCAACCAGCATGAATAATTCTTTTTTTTTTTTTAACTTCTGGTAGCTAACATTTACCCACAAAGGTAAAAGGAGTTTCTTACAAATATATGAACAAAGCATAAATGTTAAGTGTGGGTATGAATATGAATATCAATACAAACTTAGAAATGGGCACGGGTGTGGGTGCAATTAGAAAGGGAGCTATGTGGGTGTAGCATACATTTCGATAAGGAAAAGAAAAATGGGGGGAAAGTTTTAAAATAAGAAAATAACATTTTGCTATCTGCCCTAGCAAATCTATTTTCAATTTTCTTGTGCTTATACATGTGCACCTGGGATTCTACCTTATTATAATCTTAATGAAGACAGAATTTTATATTCTGCTTTTCTTCCCCACCTGAGAGGCAAGCCTCGGTCTCTGTAGTTGTCTACCTTGGCCAGGCGGGGGAAGCCAGATGCTTTAGACTCTAAGTCATGAGAGTCAAAGACCAACTGGAAGCAAAGCTGTGCCTCACCTAGCAACAGCCCTGACCACAGAGCAAATTCCTTGTTAGCCATCTCCTCCTGGCAATTTTCCTCCCCTCCTCACCTCAGCACAGTGTCTGGATTCATTCTTGCATTGATTTTTCTCTGATTCTGTTCCTTCTTGAAGGCCACGCTATCCCTCTCTGACCTCTCAGCTCCAAAAGCAGCCTTGGAGGAGTATCTCTGCCTCTTCTAAGCAGAGGTCCCCTGGATTAGTTTCCCATGGCTGCAAAAACAAAGTACCTGTACCGCAAATCCAGTTTCTTAAAATGATAGAAATCTATTCGTGCACAGTTCTGGGTTCTAAAAGTTCGAAATCAGGGGGTCAGCTGGGCCATCTCCTTCTGGGTCTCCAGACCTGTGTCACACCTCTTCCAGTTTCTGGTGGCCCAGGCATTCCTTATCCTGTGGCAGCATAACTCCAATCTCCTTCTCTGTTGTCACATGGCCTTCTTCCAGGTGTCTCTGGATCTTCACTGCACGTTCTCCTCTATGTGTGTCTGCGTCCCTGTGTCCAAATTTCCTTCTTCTTATAAGGACACCAGTCATGTGGGATTTAGGGCCCATCCTCATCCATTATAACCTCATCTTGATTACAGCTGCAAAAACTTATCTCCAAATAAACTCACATTCACACAGGTTGCAGGACGACATGAATTTTGGGGCTGTATTAGTTAGGGTTCTCTAGAGAAACAGAATCAACAGAGAACATTCCCAAATATAAAATTTATAAAAGTGTCTCACGTGACTGCGGAAACGCAGAGTCCAAAATCCGCAGGGGAGGCTGTGAAGCCGACGATTCCAATGGAGGGTCTGGACGAACTCCACAGCCAAAGCAGGAAGAGAGCCTGTCTCTTCTGAATCCTCCTTAAAAGGCTTCCAGTGATTGGATTAAGCATCACTCATTGCAGAAGACACTCCCCTTTGGCTGATTACAAATGGAATCAGCTGTGGATGCAGCTGACATGATCCTGATTTAATTCTATGAAATGTCCTCATTGCAACAAACAGGCCAGCACTTGCCCAACCAGACAAACAGGTACCACCACTTGGCCAAGTTGCCATATGAACCTGACCATGACAGGGGCTGTCACTATTCAGTCTAGTACAGCCTCCCCAACCCAGTTTCCTTTGTCCAAGGTAGCTGGCAGGTTTGCACACAGATAGCCTTTTTCCTGCACTCCTTGCTGTTACTTCCTGATCTGAAGGGCTGGAAAGACAGGGATCAGTGACATCAATTTTCCTGATTGCATTATGTCCCACATAGAATAGATGCCCCCACCTAACATTACCCCTGGGTTGGAAATTGAGATTGTTGAGCAATTTTTTAAAAAATGCCTCTCCACCCCTACTGAAAATTTTCCCTGTGAGCCTGAGAGATGAGGAGGAGTGTGTTTTTCCAGGTCCTTGGAGCATTTAAGTCTTAAAGCTGTCTATTCTTTGGACAGCCTAGGATCATGGGTGTTACCTGGGTGCTGCCTGACCTACCCATCTCCTGGTAGCTCCAGAGGGAGCATCTGAGAGGAACCCAATCCCAAGGGCAGATGAATCACTATCATTTGATTGGCCACAAGCTATGCTTGCCTATGTCCTCTGGTAAACCATGAGTCTCATGAGAGCTGGGTCATGTCATATTCTTCTCTCATGGTACCTCATGACATGAATAAGCTGAGTAACCACTTACTGAGTACCTACTGTCTGCCAGACACAGGTGCTTTGCATGTGTTAATCACCTATGAGGTACATGCTATTAGCATGCTCATTTGCTAAGATTAAAGTGCAGAGAGGTTAATGAACACACCCAAGGTCATGCCCAAAACCCAAGTCATTTTCAGCCTCCTGGGTTTCTACAAGCAACTTACCTGAAATATTCACATAGGAGCCACCTCCAGTTCTGGGAAGGAGGGTTCAAAGGAAATGCTGCCCCTTTGCGTCTATTGAACAATTGGTGGTCTCAAAGGATTTAGAATTTCCCTGGAGGTGAAATAATGATCCTAAATAACTTTATGACAATAGGACTTATATTGCTTTTGCATACACTTTTTAAAGCATTTTCCTATCAAGTACTTTATTAGATCCAGTGAAGAAGGCAGGGCAGGTATTATTTCCATTTTTGATGATAAAATCAGAGCCCCAAGAGAAGTGACTCATCTGAGGTCACACCACACAGCGAGGGAAGGAGCGGCACCTGGGAGCAGGGGAGGCTTTCAGAATAGGACGGCTCTTGTTTTGGATGTGTATGGGGAGCAGCCTTGCCTGCTACCCATCTTCTTCCAACTGCTCAAGGCATCCGTAGGTGGTGAGGGCTGGGTGTTGGGGGCGATGCTGACCATGCACCAACCTGGTCCCTTCTTGAAAGCAGAAACTGAATTCCTAGCACTCAGGGTAGTATGGGGAATGGCAAGGGACTCCTCTGCTTCAGAGGTATCCTGCTCTAAAGCCAGCTTAAAGAAGAAGGACTAGCACTGAATCCCCACATAGAATACCTTTATACATTTGCAAACACCAGGATCCAAAGTCTGCTCGCTCAATTGAGCCTGTCCGAGTAAGCTATGTCGGTCACAGAAAAACTGGTGCCTCTGCCCTAAAAAACTCCTAAGCCAAAATGTGGGCAGAACAGCAGTTGTCACCACCAACTCTGTAGGTCTAGGCTGAGTAGGGAGGGAGGCACCAAGAAAGAAAATGTTCCCTGCTCCCTTTGCAAAATGTCCAGTTTGGATGTCTCTACAATTGGACAGGGGCACATTCGATGAGCCTCACCCAGATATATGGGTTGTTGTGGACTCCAAGATAAAATTGCCCAGCTGCCCCTTTTCTGGAAACTGCACAGGCACATGGTTACAGCAGGATTCCCATGGGGCCATGTGCCTTCCCCACCCCACTCCACCCACAGCTACACCGATTGAATCAGCTGCGGACAGCCCACCTAAGCTGGGCCAAGCATAGCCCTTCCCTGAGAATTTGGATTCGGAACCAAGAAATTCCAGTATCACCTGGCTGCCCATAAGCAAAAGGAAGGTAAATTTCAGAAACGTTAGTGGTGGTCCTTTTCCTCCATGTGCCTGGGATGCAGCGAGTCTGCAGCAAGAGACAAGAATGTGTCAGACCCGAAGAGGATGTCCCAGCCACATCTGTGCCCTTGGGTCCCATGATACCCTGCGATCCTTTGAACAAAGTCCCAGTTTTGCTTAAAGTTGGTTTCTGTTACAGTACAACTCGTGGTTCTCAACTGGGATGATCTTGTTTCCCCAGGAACAATTCAGTACTGTCAGGAGACATTTCTGGTTGTCATAACTGGGGGTTCTACTGGGTATGGCTGAACATCCTACCCTGCCCAGGACAGTGCCGCCACCACAAAGAAGCATCCGGTCCATTGTCAGTATGGTCGAGGTTGAGAAACCCTGGGATAACTAGAATGCGCCATTTGTGCCTAAGGCAGGAGCGCTCCCATGCAAAAATAGATTCTATTTCTTACTTCTCATTTAGCAAAGATTATTTTATTTTTAGATGATAATATTTTATTTGTGAGAATTCTCCTACCTCGATAGTGGGTGGGGTATCAATTAGTGCAACCTCTCTGAAGAATCATTCAGCGAGATACATGTCAAGAGCCTTAAAATGTTGACTCTTAGCTCCAGTAATTGACTGTGTAGAATATATTCTTGGTGGAAAATCTTATTCAGAGATATACACAAGGATTTATGCAGAAGGATGTTCGTTGAAGCTTTATTTATAATGGTGAAAAATTGAAACAAATATCTAATCACTGGGTATTGGTTACATAGCTTATGATGCATTCATATCACAGAATAATATATGGATCACTCAAAATTATGTTTGTGAGGGTTATTTCATAACAGAGGGAAATGCTCATTATGTTAAGTGAAAAAGGAAAACATGAAAATTTTGAAATACGTATAAGCACAGAAAAAATGGCTATAAGGAAATAAATCAAAATGTTACCTGTGGCTTAGTTTCTAAGGAATAAGATCACAGATAGTCTTTGTTTTCCTATTTAAAAAAAAAGTTTCCAGGGCAGGCCACGGTGGCTCAGCTGGCAGAGTTCTCACCTGCCATGCCCGAGACCTGGGTTCGATTTCCGGTATCTGCCAATGCAAAAAAAAAAAAAAATTCCAATTTCTTAAATAATAAATATTTTATTTAGCTAAAACTGAATTGAAGACAATCTACATTTAGTCATTCATCCAAGTATATTGCATATATACAAACACACAGAATACATATATACATATACTTAGAACCTACCATGTGCCAGTCCCTGCCTTCATGGGTTTCCAGTTGAGAGAGGGTAAAAAAAGAAGTAACTATAACTATCATTTACATAGTACTCTAGAGTTTCCTACGTATTTTCAAATTTGTTGTCAGAGAAATCCTTAGAAAAGACCTTATAGCAATATAGCAAAATAGTTACCATTAGTTGAGGGCTTAGACAATAAGAGCCTGTAACTATAAGGACTAGATGCCTTACAGTTTTTTTTTATAAACTTTTTTATTAATTAAAAAACTTAACAAAAGAACATTAAGATATTATTCCATTCTACATATACAATCAGTAATTCTTAATATTATCACATAGTTGCATATTCATCATTTCTTAGAACATTTGCATCGATTTAGAAAAAGAAATAAAAAGACATCAGAAAAAGAAATAAAACGATAATAGAGAAAAAAAGATTATACA
>PVIY010050420.1:0-16221 GCA_004026745.1 Myrmecophaga tridactyla
TAAAGTCAGCAAAGAATGATCAGTTTTTATTTTTTAGTGAGTATGAAGAGATAATGTAAATATGGTTTGAAAAAGCATAAAACCCTATATATATATTTTTCAGAGTTTTTGGGGAGAAAAACAAGGTATACATATTTAGCTAACCTTAATTTAATAAACTAATACGTTATTTAGATAAAAAGAACAAATAAATCAATTTACACATCTAAACCTCAAGTATTTTTGATTGTTGAGGTAGTAAATATTCTACCATCTAAAACCTCAGAGGCAAAAATAATACATAAATTCAACATTTTTGTTACTTGTTAAATATATATATGTACATAGATATGTGAACCGTCTTCAGTAAACTGTAAGTAAACAAAGTTAGAGAACAGATCTTTTTTACATCCAACTTATTTGACTTCAAAATTATACTTGTTTTACAGGGGTATGAGGGTAGTTCAGTGGTAGAATTCTCGCCTGCCACACAGAGACCTGGGTTCAATTCCTGGACCATGGACTTCACCCCCAAACAAACAAACCCAAACAAGCAAAAATTCAACAAAACAGTGCTGCAATAACGGGATAGTCACATGGAAAAAAAGAATGAAATGTGATCCTGCCATACAGCATAGAAAAAAATACTTACTTTCCAATTTTCAGCATATATACAAATTTCTTAGAAAAATTTCTTACCTGGTTGTATAAGACATATTTGCACATTCCAACCTGTATTTTTCCAGTGCTAATCACTGGCTATATTAATTTGTTACAAAGGGTCACAGGTATAATGGGACTCAAATTCACATTTTTGGGTAGAAAATGAAAAATGAACAATGATTTCAAAACTGTAAATAGAATTGTTCCTTAGAATTCCATAACATCAATGTATAGCAGGTAACTAACCAAAAAAGCTCATTTAGGGATTTAAGGGATATAAGTGTTGTTCAAATATTTGAAAAAAGACACTTCTACTTCTAGTATACATCTTACATACTTGTTATTTGGATATTCCGTCAATTATTGGAATGCCTTTTTTATTAAAAAAACAAACAAACAACATAATATAGAGTAAAAAGTAAAATCTAACTTCAAGCAATTACCTATCTAATAGCATCAGAAAAATGGCATGCTTTTTAGTCATTGCATGAAATATACGTAGTATCTAAGGCTATTATTTTCAACTATTCTTTGAAGGTTTTGAAGTTGGAAAATACACATGAAATAAAGATATTGCCAGGATTACCCATCAAGTGCTTTCAACACTACATAAATAAAAGATAAACACTGCAGTTATACCATTTGGATTCAAGAATCATTAAATGATAGGACAGAAAAAGATACTATGATTCAATTATCTAGAATTTGTTAAATTCCTTCTGTTTCCCAATAAAATAATTCATTTTAAACTATGCACATTCTCTAACACAGTCTTCCAGCTTGTCCTGGCTAGGTGCTTGCTAGAAATTATAGCAGCAGTTTTTCCCCCATTACTACATGGCAAAAAAGTTTAAACTGCTAATCCTTCTGCCAGCTAGGCTGCCCACTTCTGGTCAATGTAAGAAATACAGTCAGAAGGTCAGAGTTTAACAAGATAATAGTAGATATAAATGTAAAAAATAGGCATAACCTACACCCCAGACAAACTAAATGTCCCTGAATAAGAAAAAACAGAATGCTTTAGTAAATGAACTTTTACAGTGAAAAAAAAAATCAGTAGAGTGCTAATTCTAAAAGTAAACAATTTCAGTCATTTTTGAGACCTGGGTAATAAAGAAGCTTTATATAGTTAGTCTTTTTCAATATCTTGGAGGGAAGTCTGGATTATGACTAGCAGGCACAAAGGGTATACTCAATCTTCCATAATGATTTGTGTATTAAAGCAAGTTACATTTTTTTGAGTTAACACTTTTTCAGCGGATGTTTTCTTATACATAAGTCATAGTAGATACATGCTGAGTAGATCATATCCTTAAGTCTCTTGCCACAAGCATCAAAGTGTTTTGGAGCTGTTTCCTTTGTGAAGATTAGTTTTAAGCAGCAAGTTGTTTTTCTGTTTCATCCCCATGCCTGAGATTTGCAGTAATGTAGGACCAGTTTGCCATCACTGCCAAAACACTATTGAAAAAAAAAAGGCAAAATATTAAAGTTTATTTTTAAAATAAGAAAACCATGTCATGTCTCAAATATTCTCACACATGTATGTTACCTATGTTATAAAGCTATTTCTTTCAAGAGATGCAAACTGCTGACTTATTAATAATCATAAATGTTTATTAAAACCTATCCTTCAAACATCTTAGGTATGGATGGGCTTAGATTATTTTAATCTCATCCCTTCTTTACATCTTCATCCATAATGTCTGTACTCTGGCTCTTTTCTAATAGTACCAGTAATCATTAATGCCATGAAACTGTAAGAAGCTGTAAAAAGACAGTCTTGTGTAGGAATTTTCCTCCTTTGAAACTCCCTGGAGACTGATCTGGATTACTCATTGTACAAACAATGTAAAAGAAACTAGATGTAGGTAAAGAAGGGGACCTTACTTTCTGAGTACATCTTTTGTTTGTATTAGGCATTCTTTGATTGTTCATTGTGAAATTTACTGTGATCATACTACATTTAAGGTATTAGAAAAGTAACAAGTAATAGAGAACAAGACAGTCATTTCTTCTTTCCTCTGTAGACAATTAAAATGGCATGGGGTGCACAGGTGGTTCAGTGGTGGAATACTTGCCTTCCATGCAGGTGACCTGGGTTCGATTCCTGGACCATGTATGCCCCCTCCCCCCAAATAAATAGCATGTATCTCTTAAAATAAAAATGTGAATTAACGGTCTTATTATACACAAATGTACAAACTCCATTAAGGAAAAAAGCTGTAAATGGTTTTACCTCATAAAGCGTTCCAACTTCTTGGTCTGGTGAAGGGGCAAAGGACTGATTTACATAAATAAACTGCCAGAAAAAAAAAATTAAGAAGATTTATTTCCAATGGCACCCTGATTTAAACAAGTAGTTCTTTTAGGTTTTCTGATACCCAACTTTTTTTTTTGGTGCATGATCTGGGAATTGAACCTGGGTTTCCCCCATGGAAGGTGGGCATTCTAACCAGATTCCCAACTTTTTGTAACTAAGAAATTTAAAATTATTTTTTTTACAAATGGTTTTTTAAAGATTATTTAAGAAATCACATTAAACATAATATTTTTTCATTTATTCATAAATATAGAATGTATGCTAACAAAATTTGATACACACAGCCAAAATTCAAGAAACCTTATATTTGAGATAGTCTGTTCATTTATCTTGGGTAAATACATGGCATATGTTTAGGTTTTTTTTGACCTTTACAAACTCTTAAAGGTACTGGACTTCAGGCTGTGTGTCATGACTTGCAGTCAAATGAAATAGAAAAAAAGTAATATAACTGAAACAATGTTCTTAACAACCTTATTGTTTAAAGGACCCATCAGTTTAGTCCGTTTTTACCAAAATATTTAATGTTTCTACCAAAATATTTCTAGTACTTAAAAAAAAAAACCACCTAGAGATATTGAAACAAAACATCACAGCATGGAAGTGGCTTTTTTTTTTTTTGCGTTTACTTAGTTTGAGTTGCTCTCTTCTGCTTTTGCCAAAATGCAATAAAAAAGAACATTTTTGTTGGAGAAGATGTGAGGCAAAGAGAACATTATATTTTTTGAGGAGAAAGTAACATGATGAAATCTTTATATTTCAATAACTATTTTTTTCAGTTTTTAAAAATTTTTATTGATAGAACAATGTACAAGCACATACGTTCTTAACATACAAACATTCCATACACGATATACAATCAGTGGCTCACAGTATCATCACTAGTTGTATATATTCATCACCATGTCAATAACTGTATTTTAATTATATTTATACATATACAAACATATGTGTATGTAAGTATACATGTATACATATACATATACATACTGACTCATACCTGATAATTTATTTTTGACTTAATAGCACTGTAAGTATAACTGCACAAGTGTGATTCCCTCAATTTAATGGAAAATAAGTGGAAAAAGTGCCCACCAAAGGAAATATTTAAGTAATTTAAAGGACATACATGCAATAGATCGTATTAGCAATTTTAAGGATAGATTAAATTTATACTGAAAAATTATAAATTTTGGAATGAGGTTGCATCAGAATAGTAAGAAATGTTTGTAATATGATATCTGGTAAAATGAAGACTGATCAAAATTCATTTATGTATTTATATATTATTTCGGTGAAAATGGAGGCTTATTACAGATTGTTAACATGGTATTGGGAAGGAACTTGGAAGAATTCAGGGGAAAATAGGAATGGAGGCAGTTGGAGCAAAGTTAAATATAAAGAACAACTCAAATGGAATTAAAAATCTATGCTTTATGTAAAATTTTGCGAGTATATGCGAGAATGTATGGTTGTGCTATGTTAAATATTTTTTCAAGAGTTTGATGTTTGTCGAAGTAACTTTTGATAATTTTCTTTTAAGAAAACAAAACATTATTTGCAAATAACATTCACTTTTCCTTTTAGTGTCTACAATCAAATTCTAAGAATAAGCTTTCCTGAATTCACCTTTTTTCAAAAAAAAAAAAACAAACCAAAACTATATCAGAATAGTTGGTTGACAGATACTATCTTGGTCATAAACTATAACCAATAAATAGTGCTTTTGTTTCTCTCGCTGACAATACCGAATGGTGATTAAGAATATAGACTATATTGAGATAGATCTGGGTTTGAATCTTGGCTCCAAATATAAACAACTTTTCTCAGCCTGTTTCTTTATTTTTAAGATATGGAAAATAATAGTTCTTATACTTCTTGGGGCCGCTAGGAAGGATAAAATGAGATACTATTTCAAGTATCAACAAATGGTTCATAGTGTGTGACCTCAATAGACAGTTATTTTTGTTATATTATTCTTTAAATACTATTTTTTATTAGAGCAGTTGTAGGTTTACAGAAAAATCATGCAGAAAGTACTGTTCATTCCAACCTAACACGTGGTTTTTCTCATTGTGTGTTAGTGTGATACTTTTGTTTCAACTGATGAACGATACTATCATAATTATATTATTAACTACACAGTCCAGTTTACATTGGGATTTGCTCTTTGTACTGTACATTTTATGGGGTTTTTACTTTTTTTTCTGGTTACATATATACAGCCTAAACATTCATAATGCTGTGCTACCATCACCACCATCCAACACCAAAATTTTTCATCACCCCAACCAGAAACTTTATAGCAACTGAGCATTAACTCCATACCACCCCAAAAAATTTCAAGTTTTTTTTTTTGTAAAACAAAACTAAACCAAAGCATCTTATTCCTTAATTGATGAGTTGGGGAATTTCAAAGTTCATAAACTATATAGGGGAATCCTAGTATGAAGCAGGTTCTGCAAATCTCAACACAGGAAATAAAAAAAAGAGCACTAATCAAAGAGGATCACTGGCAAGGGTATTTCAGGAATAAACAGTGAGTGCCAGGCACTGGGGTTTATAAAGATTATGTACTAACTGTGCATCCTGAGAAGTGATTTATATTTGGGGAGTCTGTTTCTTTATATGCAAAATGGCTATCAGTGTGGTTGAGTGTCAAGTAAGGTATTACTTTATGATAATAATAAGAGCAGCTAATATTATTGAGTGCTTACTCTGTGCCACACTGCTAACGGTCTCCTACGTTTCTTTTCATTTCATCTCACATGAACCATGGGATAAGTACTGATATGTCATTTGAGTGGTTAAGTCAGGATTCAAGTCCATGTCTGACTCCAGAATCTTCACTGTTAATTTCGTTATGTCACCTTACTTATAAAACTGTTAAAACACCTTGTCCACTCTAAGATACTGGGTAAATTATGTGGGGCCATTTTTATGTCAGACCCAGTTCCCCAATCCATGTGGCAAGATTAAGAGCTTATGATCCTGGAGTCAGTTTGAAATGGGAGAAATCCTGCTTGGGAGACAACAGCTTATAGTTGGAACTGCTAAACATTTCATCATTCTCCCTGTGGTAGAATGCATAGATACATTCTTTTTTATATTCCAAAGTATGGTTTTATCAAGGCACTTTAGGACAAACCCCATTCACATGCCATTTTCTTCTGGAAGAAATACTGTCAATTATAAATAATCCCAGGAAAATTGTTCAAATATTATTTTAAATTAGGTTCATGCTTACATATCAGTTGTGCCTGGTTCATGGTTAAGACTGTGTAAGGTTCTAACAAAAAATTTAGAAATGTAACAGAAATCAAGGTGTATTTTAACGTGAATTCCCTGTAATACAGACATAATTTGTCTTTAGCTCCTGGTGGTTTAACTTTAAATTAACATGGTTTTTCCTCTTTTGGTACATTTTAAATTAAGAGAAGGATGACACTAGTTCGTTTCAGCAAACATTCACTGAGTGTCTATTATGTGCTGACAACTATAGAAGGTGTAGAACTATGAAGATTAATATACTCTCTCTTCTCAACGAGCTTATGTATGATCTATTGGAGAGGCAGATACATACGAATAAATTAAGGAAACTATGGAGGGGAAAAGAACATCTTATGAGGTACATGGTATACAGAGAAGTGGAATTAGGTTAGCCTGGTTAGAGAAGGCTTCCTGAAGAGATACTTGAGCCAAGCATTGAGGGATAAGCAGGACTTAACCATAGGTGAAGAGAGAATTATTAGAGAGGACTCTATAGACAAAGGGACAAAGTAATACAGTGGGAGGGCTGGGGGATAGGACAGTAGAATAGATGAAGTAGAGAAATACAGAAATTCAATGTCTTTTTGTAACAGAAGTTAGCAACTGGAAGTGAGTTTAATAAAAAAAAATTCAGTTAGTTCAGAGGAGATATACGTATTTTTGTATACCATAAAGCTCTATACAAATATAAATTATCGCCATCATGAATCTCTCTGAAGAAAGAAGTAACTGATCTATATTGTGATCTGTCACTTCTAGAGTATGTAGTTACCCAATCTGTCACTTTTAGAGTATGTAATCATGGAAAGAGAATGTTATTTTAATGAATAACAACTTTTTTGAAATCATCAGTGCCTATTTTTTTTTTTTTATGTCTCTGATAGTTAATTTAGTTGTTTGAAAGCTCTTTCTCTAGTAGAATCCTCAGGAAAGGTTCATGGAAGCGGTATTTCATTTTTGTACATTGATAGTAGTCTGTGCCCTAATTCAGAGTCAGTCTTGTACGATATAAAATTCTTATTTCATGCTTTCTTTCCTTGAGTATCTTTGTTGTCAAAGTTTTATGATAATCTAATTTTCTTTCCCTCATAAGCCATGTCCTCTTTTTTTCCCTAGATGGCCAAAGGATGTTTTTCTTTTTCTTTCGTCTAGCAATTTTACCAGGATATGTCTTCATGTTGGTTATCTGGGCTGATAATCTCTAGTTTATGCTATGTTTTTTCAATATATAGTTTCAAATTTTTTTAAATTTTATTTTAGGAAAGTTTCCTTGAATTATAGCTTTTAGTATTTTTGTTCCCTTACTTTGGTTTTCTTTTTTTTAGGGATTCCCACTTTCTGTATATTTGTTCTTTGTTCATCCTCAAATCTGGTACTCTCTCTTGAATTCTTTATCTTTCATTTCTTTTTTATTATTATTTTTATTTTGCCTCTTCTTTCTCTTTAGGCATTCTCTGATATTTATGTGCTCCTATGTTACTTCTAGTTTAGTCTCTGTTTTAGAAATAATTCTTTCTTTTATTTGCAATTCTTTTCCTAAGCTCTGTCATTTCATTTCTGAGTTTTCTAATGATGATTTTTGTTGTTATTTCATCTCTGTATCATTTTCTTAAATGTCTTTCAGCTTATTTGAAATAGTTACAGTTTTGATCTGTCTTGTAAGCACATCTTTCTGGCATGATTTCATTGTGTGAAGGGATATTATTCTGTTCTTTCTCTTGTAACATTATATGGGATTTGACCTTATATGTGTCTGTTGCTCACTTTTACATGAAATTAGTTTTCCCCAACTTTTAGAATGAAAAAAAAAGTGTAGCTTAGAAAAGTGTAGCTTTTCTAACTTCACAGAGGGCCCTCTTCTGTTATTTTTCTATAGTGTTCAAAAATACGGTGACCTACTACCTTAGTTTTTTAGGCACTGTTTTCCTCTACTTTGATGGCCTTCCTTTTTGCTTCCTCATCTGATCAATTTTAATTTCACTCCTACAAGTTTCTCCTCTGTGTGAGGTTCTGCCCTAGAAGGGAGCTAGGGTCTGTTTGGAGAGTTTTCAGAGGCTGGATTGCTCCACCCCTTCAGTCCTCCTTACTGCAGATATACTATAATCACCTGCTACTGAAGAGTAAAACCTGTCTCCATCTCAGCTACTCTTCTCAAATTGGCCCACTGCAGGGTTCTCTTTTTCTCAGTTTTGTAAGATGCCAATCTTGTTGCTTGCATCGTCTTTCAGTACAGACATGGATAGCATGCAGGATCCTGTGGTATTGGTGGTTTGTCTCCACCAATTGTTATCTGAAGTTTACAAGGGTACTTTGCAACCTAATCTTGTTATAAATACTGATCACTGCTGTTTAGCTGACTATGTTTTTGGTGGGGATTTGGTGATTTAAAAACATGTACTATAACATAACGATACATTAGTTCCTTCACAACATCTGGCAGAGATAAATATTATCAAGAATAATGGGAAAAAAGCAACACTGACTAACAAACAATTAAAACCCCAAACTTTTCTGTACTTATGTACTCTAACAAATTTTTCTGCAAGGTATTCATTCAGTAATTTTCTGAAGAAAACAACCTATATGATAGGGAAAAACTGCTTCATAGTAAAAGCAAATCTCAATTTCATTTCAGAGTTTCCTAGAAAATCTATCAATAAAGCATAAAAATTCTACCAGCAAAACAAATAAAAAGACATTATTAAAGGCTCCATATGCATACACAACTAGATTTTCTTGCCCTTAGGAGTTAGGAACTAATGTGAATTTTTGTAGGGAAATGATCAACACTGGTCTCATACCAACTGTTCTGAGGCCACAAGTTTAAGGAACTTTTTGATGAAGTCAATGAGTCCTTGAATGGTTCGGGTTCTCTCTACAGCCCATTTCTTTGTTTTCATGATGGGTGTGTCTCCCACAGCCTTAAGCAAAATGTCAACTGTAAAAGAAAAAATTACAATTACACCAAAATATCTAAAGAGAATGCGAATATAAAAGACTTTGAGAAAACTTTTTATCATGTTTTTGTCATTTTTGGATTCTCAATTCCCTAAAGGTCTCCTATGGGACTAACTGTTCAAGTGTACTGTAATGTAACAGGCAATTCCAAGTGAAGAAATTAATAGTAGTGTAGATGATACTACTGATGTGAATACAAAATGATATGCCCCTTCTAGAGAGCAATATGGTAATACAAATCCAGAGGTTTAAAGATATACACTGGCTTTTAGGAATCTAGTCTAAAAAAGCATGAGATGTGTAAAGATTCACTTAGAAGGATTTCCCCTTCAATGTAGCATTTTTAATAGGGAAAAACTGTAAAATTTAAATATTCAACTAGAGGGAAATAGTTTTTTTTATAAGGATATGACATATGATAGTATTATATACTGGCATACCTCTCATTTTATGGCATTTCGCAGATACCGTGTTTTTTACAAATTGAAGGTTGTGGCAACCCTCCATCGACTAAGTCTATTGGCACCATTTTACTAACTGTGTGTGCTCACTTCATGTCTCTCTGTCACATTTTGATAATTTTCACAATTATTTCAGACTTTTTCATTATTATTATATCTGTTATGATGCTCTGTCATCAGGTTACTAATTGTCTTGGGGCACCATAAAGTATACCCATATAAACTGGTAAGCTTAATCAATAAATGTTGTGAGTGTTCTGACTCTTCCATAGACCAGCTGTTCCCCTCCATACATCTCCCTATTCCCTGAGACACAATATTGACATTAGGGCCATTAACAACCCTACAATGGCCTCTAAGTGAAAAGAAGAATTGCACCTCTCACTACAAATTAAAAGCTAGAAATGACTAAGTTTAGTGAAGAAGGAATGCCAAGGGAACAAAAAAACCTGGATAACAGCACATCTGTTGATAAAATGATTACTGAATATTTTAAGCCCACTGTTGAGACCTACTGTTCAGAAAAAAGGACTTTTTCCAAAATATTACTTCTCACTGACAATGCTTACAGTCCTCCAAGAGTTGTTTTCATGCATGCTAACACAACATCCATTCTGCAGTACATGGATCAAAGAGTCATTGCAACTCTCAAGTCTTGTTATTTAAGTAATACATTTTGTAAGGCTATAACTGCCATAAACAGTGAATCCTCTGATGGATCTGAGCAAAGTACAGTGAAAATCTTCTGGAAAGAAGTCACCATTCTAGATGCCGTTAAAGAATTTGTGATTCACGGGAGGAGAGCAAAATATCAACATTAACAGGAGTTGTGAAGAAGGTGATTCCAACCCTCATGAATGACTATGAGGGGTTCAAGTTTCAGTGGAGGAAGTAACTGCAGATGTAGTGGAAATAGTAAGAGAACTAGAATTAGAAGTGGAGCATGAAGGTGGACTGAATTGCTGCAATCTCATGATCAAACTTGAATGGATGAGGAGCTGCTTCTTATGGATGAGCAAAGACAGTGGTTTCTTGAGATGGAATTTAATCCTGGTGAAAGGCTGTGAAATTGTTGAAATGACAACAAAGGATTTAGAATATTATGTAAATTCAGTTGATAAAGTAGTAGCAGGGTTTGAGGGTACTGACTCCAATTCTGAAAGAAATCCTACTGTGGGCAAAATGCCATCAAATAGCATCATATGCTACAGGGAAATCTTTTGTGAAAGGAAGAGTCAATTGATGTGGCAAACTTCACTGCTGTCTTATTTTAAGAAAACTGCCTCTGCTACCTCAACCTTCAGTAAGCACCTCTGATCTATCAACATCAAGGCAAGACCCACTACCAGCAAAATGACTGTGACTCGCTGCAGGATCAGACCATGGTTAGGACTTTTTTATAACAATAAAGTATTTTTAATTTAAGGTATGTACATTACTTTCTTTTGACAAAATGCTGTTGCACACTTAACAGATCATAGTATAATGTAAACATATCTTTTATATGCACAGGGACACCAAAAAATCTGTGAATCACTTTACTGTGGTGGTCTGGAACCGAACCTACACTATCTCTGAGGGGATGTAGTAAAGAACATACTCTCTAAACTGCCTCTGGGTTCAAATCCTGGCTCTGCCATTTGCTTGGTATATGTATCTGGATAACTTTCTGAATAGCTCTGTGCCTCCACTGCTCATCTGTAAAATGGGGTAACAGCACTTACCTCATAGGTATGTTGTGAGGAGTAAATGAGTTCATACACATAAAGTGCTTAGAACAGTATCCAATACGTGATTCATACTTACTGAATTCTAAAATAACCAGGCATTAAAGAAACCTGCTATAAAACATTTAAAAGCATGAGAAAGTGCTCAAAAACCCTACATACAGAACAGCAGGTATAGTATGATCCCAATTTCATTAAAAAACAAACAAACAAAAAAACAAAATGCAAACACATGTTCACATAAACATGAAAGAATATGCACCAAAATGTTATTTTTCAGTAGTGACATAAGCAATTATTATTTAATTTATGCTTTTTTGTAACTACCAATTTTCATCAATGGTTTTTGTAATAAGGGAAAATGATAAGTTATTTAAAAGAAAATACAGGAACTAGGGGACCAAATAAGTTTCAGGGAGAGAAATCCTAAGGTTTTAATGATCCAATGTACAGTGATGCAACCCCCAAAGCTTTGATATTGTCTCCTGAAAAAAAGAGGCTACTTTGCTTAGGAAAAAAGAACGTAAAATAATTTATTGCTGCCCCCTAGAGTTAATTCTATGCTATCACATCCTTCTTGCCCATTTTCGGTATTAAAAATGGACTCTATGGGGTCACTGAGGTTAATTTAAGTTTACACCTGAATAAGGTCATCTAGAACATATGATGCACAGCTTATCTTTCTGCTAAAGAAATAAGGAAATATCCTAGCTTCAGTTATCTTGGGAATGAGGATGATTTTGGAGATAATTGAGGGGGTTTTGGTTAACTCAACTTCCATGCTTCTCTTTCTTGATCCCTTAATCCTCTGGGGCTATAGATAGCAAGTCAACAATTAGGCAACTCAACAAAGTGAACCAGAAAATATTACAGATTGCTACTGAGAGAAGAAGGGTAGGAAGAACACAAGGTAGAGAAGGAGAAGTACTTATTTACTTATTGCTGTACTCTGATTTCTTCTTGAACTGTAAAATCGACTTGCTTGTAGTTTTAATTCCTAGGTATACACTAGAACAGACTAAGGAAACATTTAAAAGATTATAGGCATCTTCATCAATTAAATCAGAATCTTTTGGAAGTGGGGCCTTGGTACCGGTATTTTCAAAAGTTCCTCAGGTAATCTTAATGTGCTGCTAGGGCTGCAACCTTGGCCTGCTTCAAGAATCTTTTCTTTCTTTTGGAAGTCAAAATTTAAATGAAAATTTAAATTAACCATATTTCACCAGGGGATGACAATCTCAGAATAGATATTCAATAGCCAGAGATTAAGCAAGGGGAAATTCAAATGCTAACAGGAACCAGAAAATAAGAACCGGATTTGTAAATGATGGCTCAATTAAGAAAAACAAAACAACAAAAAACCTTGTGGAGCAAACAAAACATGGCTTCGGGCCAGATGTGGGTTGTGGGTTTTTATTTATAGCCTCAGTTTCTCACCTTCAGGATCAAGTGATAAGTGTTTCACACCTTCAGGATCAAGTGATAAGTTTTTAATTTTTTTTTTTTAATTTGCATATGGGCAGGAGGCACCAGGGATCGAACTCCAGACCTCCAGCACGGCAGGTCGGAGCTCTGCCTGCTGAGCCACGGCAACCGCCCAAGTGATAAGTTTTTAACAGACCTTAAACAAACCAACAAAACCTTTTTAGAGGACTATGTGCCTCTGCTTACAGTAAATTGGGAAGAAAAAAAACGGAACAAAAATCTAGAAACTC
Source organism: Myrmecophaga tridactyla (assembly GCA_004026745.1). Classification (NCBI taxonomy): domain Eukaryota; kingdom Metazoa; phylum Chordata; class Mammalia; order Pilosa; family Myrmecophagidae; genus Myrmecophaga; species Myrmecophaga tridactyla. Next base: position 13,094 of record PVIY010050420.1, read on the forward strand.
GTGGGATTCCTGTGAAGAAAGGTATGAGTGGTCATCTATAGAAAAAGTAACAGCTTTCTGTTTGTTTCTCCATTAGTGAATCATGTGGAGATGTCAGAATTAATTTCCCCAAAATGTAAAGGCAGTTTGACTTAAAAGAGGTCAGAGCTGGGAGCGATAATACCCTCCACAGCCACAGAAATCGAAGTTCCATGAAAGGCCATGAGACCATAGAGCAGAAAGTATGCCATCACTACATTTTAAGATTCTATGGACTGGGAAAACTTGTTTAAAGACCAAGCTCAACTGCTCCGAATCCCAGATGTTGATTTTCTGTTTGCTCATAGGCTAACTCTACATACAGTGTTTCCGAGGAAGTATCCTTAGGAATTTCTTTTTTTACAATGGCGAACTAATAAGTCTCAAGCAGTAAAGGGTTGAGAACAGCTACTTCTAGCAATGAAATGACTCGCTTACAAAGATTCCAAAGTAGCAAAAGGCGATATCTATGTCTTTAGTTTTCCATTAGAATTTTTTATATCAAGCAAACTTTCCATTCTTTTGCTTCAAGGAGTGAATTCACACGCAAGTGAAAAAAAAAAAAAACAGGAACTAGTTGGCGTAGATGCTAAGAGCTCCTGGGTTAAGTACCTGGAACTACCGAGAACCAATTCAGCCCCCATCTTCAAGTAGCTGGCAGTCGGACCAACTGAAAGTGAGATTAGAATGTAATAATGTTGCGGAGGCCAAGCACTTGGCATCACACTGACAGGGGACCCAACCATGCCTAAGTAGGCATTAAAGTGCGTTCAGAGATGGCTTTCTTGAGGAACTCAACGCAAAGTCGAAAAATACGACCATTCTCCTTTCTTACAGGTCAAAAAGCACCGGCCCTTCTCTACATTTTGTTCATTATTGGCTGCCATCCCATCACACGCGAACTGCCCACGGATTCCCGCCTCTGCCCACAAAATTACTTTTTTTCTTGGTGTCGCCGACAGGTTCTTCTGTCCCTGGGGAGACTGCAGCGGAAGAAGGAGGCTCCGGAGTAGCTGTTTCTGGGGAGACCTCCGTTAGTCCTTCGCCTCCAGCAGCAGCTGAGGCGGGGAACTGCAGCACGGCCTCCGGCTCTTCGGCCATCTTGCTCGGTGCGAGTCGAGGGCGGAAGTGGCGGCTGCACGCGTGCAGTGGGCGGGTCTCGTCCCGGGAAGCGTCGCAAAGGTGACGCCGCGGGACCCAACAAATCTAACAGCGAAAGTTCGAGTCCCCGGCTAATCCTCTATGGCGAATCCCTGTCGCAGACCTCCGACGGTTAATACTGCACGATTATTTTTCCCCTCAGCAACAGGCCTCCGGAGGGGTGTGGTGGCAGCGCGCTGGAGGCCTCCGGCCTGCGCAGGCGCTCCTCAGACGCGTGAGCTCGGGTTTGGATATGTTTCCGCTCCCCGCACCTGCCCCACCCACGGCCCGTCCGGCCCCGCCCAGAAGCTCGGGAGCGCGCGCGCGCTTGCGGGAGAGGGAGGGTGGGGAAGAATCGCCGGCGAGATCCCGAGACTAGGCTCGCGCGCCCGCCCGCCCGCGCCCTGGCCCCCAGCGCCCACCCAGTCGGCCCGGCCCGGCCCAGCCATGATCAAGGCCATCCTTATCTTCAACAACCACGGGAAGCCGCGGCTCTCCAAGTTCTACCAGCCGTACGTAAGTATCCTGCCGTCGCCGACCCGGGCGAGGGGGCGTCGTTGGCGGCGGGCAGCGCCCAGCTTCGCTTCTTCAGGGCACCCCCCTCGGGCGTTGTTGGCCTTTCTCGCACCTCGGCGGCATTGGGCTCCCGCTCTGTCAACCACCAGCTGGTGTGGGCAGGGTACTCCCTCCCCGCCCCATTCCCGTTCTCCGACGTGGCTGTGTGGGCTCCGCCTGTCGGTGGGCTGGGTGCTTCCCGCTACCCTGGCGAGGCCGTTGGAGACTTCCCGGTGCCGGGCCCACGCCCTCCGGGCAGCCGCAGCCCACCTGCGCCCCTCCCTTCTCTGCGGGACCGCCGGGTGCCGTTGCCTTTCTGCTGCGAGCGGCTTCTCTTAGCCGCCGACAGTCCCGCGGAGCTCCACCTCTCAGCTCCCTGGTTCTGAAGCAGCCTTTTCCTGGGGGACTTCTCTCTGTTCTCCTGAGCACAGACGGGCTGCTGTTTTTCACTTCATCCTCGCATAGCGCAGGAACTTTGGCTTCCTACGTTTCGATAGCTGCATACTCTGCACAGTCTGTCCTGTATGTTTCGATACATGAGCGATTGCCCGGTGTGTCTTTCAGGTGTTTCTTGAATAAAGAAAAAGATAAACGAGAACCTAACATTTTTATCAGACTTTCCCCCTAATGATTATACCTTATTTATTTCCCACATACCTGGCGACGTTTGTAGTTGACCGATTAGAGCTGTGATTTTATACCTGAAAGTTATTTTTATTTCAGCTGCTGGCTTGGCATTTTTCTGTGTAAGGAGATTTGCCCTAATTTATCCCCTTTTCTTTTGTTTTACTTCTCGTTTTTTCTACGTGTCTTGAATAGTAATATTCGTAATGATTCTCTTTTAGAAGTGTAAATATTCTTGATAAAACCAGGAGGGCTTAAGGTAGTAAAATTAAGGAATTTATTAATGATTGAAAGCGGACTGTCGGCTTCTATGACTAGATGAAGGTGAAGTTCACCAGTAGGCAAAACACAAAATTGAACTCTCAATATTAGGATTAATACGAAGATGTAACTGTTATGTTGTACTGATGCATTTGCTTAGAAGCAGAAGTAAACTTTCAATTAAATATTGAAGTTGTGCCAAGGCTAACATTTTTATGCTGATAAATTTCAGATGGAAATCATCGGTTCATTAAAAATTAAATGTGAACGTACCACTTTGCCTAAAATGATGATACAGTCTGTATAGGTGTTAGTTGAATTGAAAAATCTTGAACTTATATCTTATTTCCTTAAGTAGTTTTGCCAGAGATAAAAAGAGTATTTTCTACTACTTCTGTTTGGTTTTAGTTTAATATAATTTAAATTTTGATGCTTTATTTAAGCATTAGCTAGCGTTCTTTAATCCAGGATGAAATTTTACTTGATTCTACTGAGTTAAAAGAGTGCCATTAACTTTACATTGCTACCCA
>PVIY010050421.1:0-16156 GCA_004026745.1 Myrmecophaga tridactyla
CCTTCTCTCCTGGCTTCTGGTTTCATGAAGCTCCACGGGAGGCGTTTTCCTTCCTTATCTCCAAGGGTTGCTGGCTCATGGACTCTCTGCTTCGTAGTGTCACTCTCTCTGAATCTCTTTCTCCAAAATGTTTCCTCTTTTATAGGACTCCAATAAACCAATCAAGACCCACCCAAATGGGTGGAGACATGTCATCACTTAATCCAATTTAACAACCACTCTTAACTAAATCAAATCAACCAGGGAGATGATCTCATTACAGTTTCAAACATACAGTATTGACTAGAGATTATTCTATCCTTATGAAATGGGACTTATATTAAAACATGACTTTTCTTAGGGGGCATACTTCCTTTCAAACCAGCACAGTTGCCAAATTCACAATGTTTTGATGCTTCTTCTTGCCTTAGCATTAAATTCAAAGGTATTAACATAGCCTAAATCCCTGTTTCTTCCAGCACTGTCTTCCTCTCCAATCTTATCTCATGTCACTCACCTCCTTCCACTATCAGACTTGCCACACTGGGTTTCTCATCGTATGTGCCATGGGCTTCATGGTCTCAGGTCTCCATGCATACTATTCCCTATAAAATCTTCCTCTACCCCATGTCTCTGGTGGAGGCCTATTCATTCATCAAGTACTGTGGCAAGCAGAATAACACCTCCCCAAAGATGCCCAGTCCTGATCTCCTGAACCCATGAATAAGTTATGTTACAAGGCAATGGTGGATGAGGAGGCAAATAGACTTAGGGAAGCTTATGAGCTGACCTTAAGATAAGGAGTTTAGGGCGGGTCACGGTGGCTCAGCAGGCAGGAATGCTTGCCTGCAATACCAGAGGACCCGGGTTCGATTCCCGGTGCCTGCCCATGTGAAAAAAAAAAAAAGATAAGGAGTTTATCATGGATTAGACAGTGGACCAATGAAATGATAAGCATCCTTTAAATGTGGAAGAGAGAAGCAGAAAAGGCAGCGTCAGAATCATGCAAAATAAAAGAGACTAGAGCAGTCTTTGCAAGATGTGATTATTGGAAGGGGACCATGAGCCAAGGAATGTGGACAGCTCTAGAAACTAGAAAAGGCAATAAAACCCATTTAAGATTTCTGATTTCCAGATTTGGAAAATATATTTGTTTTGTTTTAAAACACTGAATTTGTAGTAATTTGTTATAATAGCGATGGGAAGCTAATACAAAAGTCAAAACATTACTCACAGAGATTTCCATGACAACCCAGGCCCAGATGACATCCTCTCCTCAATATTTCCATTAGAATTTTACAACTCTCATTCTATTAACAATTACTTGCTCAATAGTTCTATTTCCCAATAGATTATATATCTGGCATGTTCCATTCTTCTAAGTATCTAAGGCTAAATCTGGATGATAGATATTGCTTAAAATGTGTCATTGAATAAATGAATTAATTACAAAAGAAAACTTACCTTCTTCCAACTTCCTTATGATAGAAATTTTCAAGAGATGATTTTAAGTCATTGTTGAGCATTTCAAATGGGAAATAAAAAGGAAGATCTATAAAAAAGCACGAGGCATCTGAAATATCTAAGTAAAATTCTGTTGTGCTCTATCTTATTTACTCCTGAAAACTTTAAATTATTTCAAGAATAAGTGGAAGTATTTTTTTTTGAAAGTCTGAAGTGAATGTGATGAGTTCTTGTCTTAAAAACACATAGTTGGTCTTTCATTTCATACATCTTTTAGGATCTATTTAAAAGGTGTTATGTGTAGAAAACATATTACAAAAAAAAAAACACAACAATCTCAGCATAATATTATTCTTTAACTTATCCAACAGAAAAGTAGCAGTCTTAGAATGCATAAACCACCATTGCAAAGCTGCAAGGATCTTGTGCCTGATTGTATATTAAAAGTGGAAAGAGAAGACCGGGAAAGGAGGTGGAGATTCAAAGAGAGGAATAAACTGCTAGAGGCTAAAGAAACAGTAAAGCAATTTAAACTACTTAGTATAGGTTTCACGTGCTCAATAATGTATTATTGCATATAGTATATAACTGTACATATACTACATATATTCTATAGCATGTAAAATAGTCTTTAAGATATTGCTGAAATATACCCTGTCTTCACTGAAGAAGAGACAAGTAAACATTGATGAAGGGAGACTACGGTATCAGAAAAACAGCTCCAGTCTATCAGGGTCTGTGTATTAGTTGGGAGGGTCTTTGGTGGCAAATAACAGAATGCCTTTCTGGATACAGTGGGCCACAAGTAACAGAAACCCAAACTAACAGTGGGATAAGCAGGAAAAACATTTATCTCACCTCAGAAAAAATATGGAGGTAGGCAAGCTGTCATGATGGCATCAGAAACCCTGGTTCTTTCCATCTCTCTGCTCTGCATCCTTTCCAGAATTTTGCATAACAGGAGTAAGGTAGCTTCTGCAGCACGAGAAATTATGTTCAAGTTCACTATAAAAATAAAGGGAAAATGGGATGTATCAAATATCTATGTGCCTTTAAGCAAGATAATAAGTATTTTCCAGAACTCTCAGCTAGGCTAATATCTCATTAACTTAAGTGTGTCACAGGCCCACCCCTAGCTGTAATAGAGACTGGAAAAGCTTTACAAGGATCTCATGGGGAGGACAGAAAGAGGAGAAGTGGTTGTGTAAGAGTCATTGTGTTCTCCACTCAACAGTACCCAGTGTAGTTCATGGGATACTTTCATCTTAACTTTGGGTAGTGTAACATCCTAAGCTTAAATATCCAAATAGGAAAAATTCCTTCCTCACTCTTCTTGTTAGGATGTATAAATGGTATGATACATGAAAACATTCAGAATAACATTTGCTGTATTTGTCACTCGAAAGAAATTACTTTTCCCTCATTTCAAGACTAAAATTCTACTTTACTACTTATCATAATGGTGATATAGTTGTTTGTTATATTTTTCTATTTTTTTAACTTAAAATATAAAGAGCCTCTACACATACTGTCATAGGTTAAACACTCAACTAAATGGACTCCAATGGACAATTACAGCAAAGAATCTTACGTCTGGAGTGGGTAAAGCTACTTACATAATGAAGACTTAGATTTATTACACATTTCCTCTTTCATTCCTTCCCCTTGACACATGCTCAAATCTCAATTCTCCATTAATATGATCCACACTGAGCATTTGTGTGTTAGTTAAGAAGCCCCAGCCATACAAGACAGGAACTCAATTCAAACTGGCTTAACCATTTTTAAGTTTTAAAACAGGGATTTTAATGACTCATGTAACTTAAAATCCCAAAGGAATATCAGCTTCAAATAATATTGTGAAATCTGTCTTTCTTTCCTTTGTCTCTGATTTTCCATTACCTTCCGTCTCAACAGGCTCTTCATTCTGGATGGCAAAATGGGTCCAAGCATCTCCAGGTCTGCATCTCAGCACCACAGCATCCTCATGAAAAAAGAAAGCATCTCTTATCCAACAATTCCAGCACAGCTGTCAGAATTAGACAAACTCAGGAAATAAGCTCTTGAGTTCATATCTCAGCCTCTACAACTGGGTTCGTATCATGGCTTAAGACTTAATAATTGTATCTCCTTGCTGAAGTCGTTTAACTTCTCTGAATTTTAATTTACTCATCTTTAAGCAGGACTAATAATAATATCTACACCCTGGATTATTTAGAGGATTAAATTAGCTAATATATGCAAAGCACTTGGAAGTGTGCATCAGTTTGAGCTTCTGATGTTATCCTTTACCAGGAGAAAGCGAATGGGATGTATGCCCACCCTGGAGAAGCTGTGCTATCCATTGAACTCATGGTTCGGAAAGAATGGTGTTCCCACAGAAAAATTAAGGTGCTGTTAATAGAAGACTGAGAAGTGGATTCCCTTTAATAAAAACAGCAGCTCTCCACTACAGTCTGAGATGGTTCTACATAGTCCTGAAACAAACTTATAGATCTCCACATTAGCTTCAGTAACTCCTCCTTACAGCATGCTTAAATTTTTTACTCCAAAGTGGGTCTTGACAAGTGCCATGTCTGCCAGCTTCTATCATGCTAGCTTAGCTCCTGTGGAATGCTGGATTCCTTTGAATAATTCTGTCAAATTTATTGTCACAGCCCTAAGCTTAAATCACACTCTCTGTCAGAACTACAAAAGACAATGTCCCTTTCATTCAAAAACATTACAGATATAGCTTCATTACATTTTTGTTAAACAATCAGAATCCACACATATGATGCAGTTACCCAGACATTACTAGTGATGAACTTCTATATATGTTTCAAAACAGTGATTCCTTAACACATCAGCTGGCTCCCCAGTTGCCACCACCCTATGCACACACACACACACACACACACACACAATCATGCACAGAGGACAAAAAGGTTTTCTGTATTTTTTTAAACATATGCATGTGTATGCTCACATGATTTGTGGTAAACACAATAACTTTTCAAGGTTTGCATGGGATCTATGGTCCATGATTTTTGTGACTGGTGAATATGTTAGAGGGAGTTTTATAATACAGTTTCATGGAGAGCTCATGTGCTGTTGCAAATGTAATCTAAAGAGGAAAGTGTGCGGTATGGGGTGTGGGTTTGCAGTATTTTTCTTGAACTATAAGCACGCAGTAGTGTTCTGTGGTAAGTTATATGAAAAGTGTGCATGTGGTATATGAGTAGTTTGTGGATGAAGTAGGTTTACACGTGGGGGTGAGAGTCAAATATTTAATAAATGGTACAGCCAGTCACTGAGCAGTCAGAATGGCTGAATGAACAGCAGCTATATACAACTTTTACAGCCTTATCAAATCACATTGGCTAAGAGGCAATCATGCATGTATGTGCACATGTGCATATATCTTATGGTAGACACACAATAAGAATTCAGCATATACACTGGTATTTATTGAAGATTCTCTACATCTTTGGTTGTATTTTGATACTAGACTATAGCAAAATAAATATCTGCTTTTGGAAGGACAGCCGCATATGGCATGTGAATTTAACTGTCCTCAGCAATCCCTGGCCAGAGGCCAGGCCAATATGTGGTCCTCCAGCTCACAGGGACATTCCATAGCTCCAAGTTCAGACACATGGGGTTATTTATTCTTGTGCATTTGTCTTTGCTTTTATCTCCAAATCTGTTTAACAGAATGGCGTTTCCATTTTCTTTCCCTCCCTTCCCTCAGGACTCTATGACTTATATAGAGAGAAGTTCTATTTGTACTTGAAAAAACTGAAGCCTTGTAATCAGATTTCAGCCTCCTTCAACAATTTGAGCCATGCTTCTGTATCTGGTAAAAATTTGTCACGAACTATAAGTTTTGGCCATTATTCAGTTTTATTAGGATAGAGACATTTTTCTGTTTTTTGTCATTTATATTTAGCACATCGGTTTCAGGGAAGGCTGTTAAAGTAACTCTAAATGCACTCTCACACCTAAGACTTTCAAATAAACAGGGCAATTTTAAATATCTGGGGACTTCAATACAATCTGAGATCATCACAAGGTGTCCTTGAGGGCACAATCTTGTTCAAGAGTAAACATTACAGTAGAGCTATATTAGAGATCTAATATAATAGATACTTGTAATCAGCACATTATCATTTCCCTCCTCTCATTGACGTACATGGAACATCAATAGCATTCTTATGTGAATACTTGAATATATCAGTTGGCCTATCTATAAATCCATATAATGATCTTCCATCATATCTTAAGACTTCTGTCCCCGACAGTATAATAAACAAGTTTCTATTATTTTCACAACCAAATGTCTATTCTAACAATATGGAATAAACTCTGAATGCTTGAGAAAGTCAAGTGGAGGAGAATTAAATATAAGATTAAGTGATCACACAATGCTTCAGAAGAGTGAAAGATACGAGGTTGATCCTAAAAAAAAGGAAATAATTTTAAAAGTAAAGAGCGGGGGGAAAGAGATTCCTGTAGGAGCACATGCAGATATGCAGGGCAAAATGTTTAACAACATATGAAGAGAATAGTAAAATGTAGCCCAATTTCATGAGCTATTTCTGGGAGATCTGATGCATAAGATAAACACATAATGACAAGCCCATCAAAATGACAACCCCATTAAGGGGCAGCAGCCATTTTAAGGCCTCAAGCAGGGAGAATCTTGACAAAGATGCTTTCAGTCCCGTAGAGCCTGGAAGATATACTGGAGTTCACAAGGTAGGAAGCAGGAGCATCATTAAGGGACAAACTAAGTAACAACAACCTCAAGTCACTGAGGACTAACAAAACCTAAAGCGAAACGCACGTATCACTGTAGGTCACCAAAAAATCCCTGAAGATGATGAAGACAGACGTTATTTTACAAAATTTGACAGGAGACGTCAGCTCTGAAATCTTTAAGGAAATCTTTCTTCCAACCATTTTTGACTGCAGTTTTGTTTTTTGATTTTTTGTTTTTTGTTTTTTTGGTTAAGGGGCCTACTCTCACCACCAACTCAAGGCCAGATAGAAGGTGACGACAACTAACCTTCAATGTTCCTCACAGTTCCAGAGGATGAAAACATTGGAATGGGAGGAAAGATCTTTAAATATGAGAATTTCAGAGGACTCAGAGGCCTTGGTCTTAAATGGGCTGGAAGGCAGCACTCAGGCTGCTCACTAAGCCACGTTCTCAAGTATACCAAAATTTTCTTAAGCAATGGTATTCAGATTTCTCTGCAACAAAACATAGGTAAGCCTTGAATATTTTTCTAGTAGGTACTGGATTCCAAAATAGAAATTCAATGCAAGCTGTAGAGGGTGAAAAGGGATGTCTTGGGAAGATATGTGAAATCTTGTGGAAATCTGAAAACAGTAACAAGGTTCTACCAATCCACAAAGAAATAAGTTCTTTTCTTCCCCCTAGAGCAGTCTGATCTCCATCTCTGCTTCTGTCTAAGCATCTTTTATTTTCTCCCCTTATTCTATACACACTTACTTTTTAAACTTCCTCTGACTTTCTCTGCTTCTCTCCACTGCTATGTAAGACATAACTTTAGTTTTTCGTAGTGCTAAGCCTGGTCCTAAAATTACGTGGACTTCCAATTCCAATTCCTACTACCTGCTCTCCCTTTTTATTTTTCCCCTATTTAAATATTTTTTAAATGATGACTGTATATAATTTATATTTGTTGTAAAAAAAAAAAATTACCTAGTGTAGACACTTATAAGGAAGACGGCACAAAATCACCCAAAACAAAATAATTTACATAAAGTTTAGTGACCACAATTTAAAACACCTCTCCCTTTCACACATGTACATACACATTTACACAAATATGGTCATACTTTTACATAAATTGAAACATACAATGTGCTTAAAAAAAAAACAAACCTGGGAACTTTCTTTCTTATACAATCTTATTTTTGGCCTTTTTCCCTTCTGCCCTTTTTCTACCCAGCCCAAATCAGATAACAACGCTAATGACCCTATGTGTTAGTTGTATGATATTGTTTAATTCCAATGTGATCATATTTTTTATGCTTCTCTGCAACTCATATTTCTCAAATAACAATACACCATGGAAAACTACCCAAGTCAACTGGTAGAGCCCTTATCCATTTCTTCTAATGGATGCTTACCATTGTGTACAATGGATAAAACACAATTTATTCGGTCATTTTCCTCCTAATTGGCCTGAAACTTCTCTTCCAATTTGTTGCCATTACCAACTATACAGCACTGGAACATATCCCTACATATTAATGATGTGATTTATTTGTTATAGATTTCTAAGCATTTTATTGTTGGGTCAAAAGTTACCTGTATATTTAAATTTTGTAGGTCTTGACAGATTGCTCTTTTAAAAGGATATAACAATTCACATTTCCACTACAATTATATGAGTATACCTTTTTCCCCAGCATCTATGCCAGCAGAAGAAATGAGCACTAATTTAACTTTCTCCCAATCTGAAGGAGGTGAAGTGAGTGCTCATTGTTACTTTAATTTTCATTTCCCTAAATATAGTGAGACTGAGTGTAAGTTTAACAGTCATAGTCTAATTTGTGAATTACTTCTTTATATCTATTATTTATTTTTATATTGGGTTAGTTTTTGCTTACTATCTTATAGGAGCAGCTTGTATTTTGTTCATATTGTCCATTTATCTCTCATATGCCACAGAAATGTATTTCCCAATCCATTTCTTACGTTTCAATGTCCTTTATAGTATCTTTGGCATGTAAAATATTTTTGTGCAACCTCTGTAGCCACATATACCTATTCTTTCATAACTTCTGGAGGGTCAGTCTTGGTAAAAGTTCTCCCCAGATATTTGGTTAAAATATGTTCTTTTCTCTCCCTCAATTAACCAAACCAATAACAGACTCTAAATATGCACCTCCCATCCCAACAATCTCAACTTTTTCATATGGTTCATTCAATGTTGCCTCTGCCAATACTTATCCCTCTCACAAAGCTAGGAAGCCCTTTTCTTAGGTAGGTTTATCAAAGTACCCACCTGTATTAGGCAGGATTCTCTAGAGAAACAGAATCAGCAGGAAACATCTGCAGATACAAAATTTATAAGAGTGTCTCATGTAACAGCGGAAATGTAGAGTCCAAAATCTGCAGGGCAGACTGTGAAGCTGACGACTCCTATGGAGAGACTGGATGAACTCCCCAGGAGAGGCTCACCGGCCAAAGTAGGAAGAGAGCCTGTTTTTTCTGAATCCTCCTTAAAAGCCTTCCAATGATTAGATTAAACATCACTCATTGCAGATGACACACCCTTTGGCTGATTACAAATGGAATCAGCTGTGGATGCAGCCTACATGATCATGAATTAATTCTATGAAATGTCCTCATTGTAACAGACAGCCAGCACTCGTCCAACCAGACAAACGGGCACCACCACCTGGCCAAGCTGACACATGAACCTCACCATGACACCACCCAGGAAAACCAGGCATTTACTTAGGAGTGATTCTGCCACTAAAATAAGTGTTTTAACACAGTGTTTGAATTGTTATAAAGAATGATTGAATGTTATTATAGCTAGAAAAGAGCCTTGAGCAAAAAAACTGTTGTAAATTTTGGGCTAAAAAATAAATCACCTTGAAAGTTATTGATAATCAAGTTCAACTGCTTTATATTTAAATATTCCAAAACATATTTTCAAATTGTAGTTAAAATGACATACGTCCAACTCATATTCCTGTAGCAGGAGCCCATAAGTGTCCATGGCTACACCACCCCCAGAAAGCACAGGGAAGCTGCAGTAGAAAGAGGCAACAGTCTCAATTGTGTGCAGTTATAAGAACCTGCTATTTCAAACTTTTCCAAAACTCATGACCATCTGAATATATTGCCAGTCTCTCTCCAAGAGTTCTTGTAAGTTTCAACTTCACTGGCATTGTGGTAAACTCTCCTTTAGTGGTGTACCACATGGTTTCTTTCTATACATATATTCTGTTAGGGAAAATTACCTGCTGGAGTGACTAATCATCTTAAGGATGTATCTTTGGAACAAACTCCTGCTATCGTGACCTATTCTTCTTGTGGAGTCAGAGCCAGTTTTGGAGTTGGCCCATTTCCTTTGGGGTTTTATGCAGGATCCTTATTCTCCTGCATGTTATGACCTGCATATGTTCAAACCTCTAACAGATGGGAGAGCAACAGGTGCTGTGCAAAAAATTAAACTGATCCTAAATGGGGCACATGTACATCTAAAGACAAGCACTGCTTGTGGATCTTGAGGAAGCTAATATAGTTCAACACCATCAGTAGATTCAGTCTTCACCATCCTTCTCCCCTTGGAAGCTCAATTCCCCTGAGTAGGCATTGGCTCCCAGGTCTCCATATACCAGAACATTTCTCTGATGGCAAATTGCCCATCAACACCTTGAACATTTTTCTGGGCTAATTTACTCTCTGGAAATGGTAGGCGTGGAACTGAAGCCTGACTCCAAGCTGTACATACTCCAATGGTTTTCCAACCTGCAGTCAAGCAGGCAGCAAGCTTTATATCTGAAGCCAACATCCATGGTCACCAGCCTGTTAGGGGTACTAGCTCTGGATCTCTTCTCCATTGCCTGGTAAAATATGTGTATCTTTCCACTAGAAAGCAGAACCCAAATAGCTACAAGAACCAGATGCATTAATATAAATAAATGACCCTGGTTAGGTGTAAGAAAATATATTACTTATCAGAAATGTTATAACTGAAGTGATTAGAGGCTTTCTAGTAAACCAACTGTCAAAAAAAAAAGACCTGAATTCCATGATTTACTAATTACCATGGTATAAATATTCATGCAGTACCTATTTCAAACTACAAATGGTTTATTAACAGCTAGTTCACACTCTTGTATATTTAAAAATTGACTCTCAAGAGGCTGTATGATCTACTTCTAGCATGCCATTGAATATATGATTTTATACCTGAAATCATATTATTTGCATGCATACCTAGACACATACATACATATAATCTTAGATTATATTGTCAAATGTTAATTGAAAAAATAAATTCTGGAAAGTTTAAAAATTATTTATCAAATGTTTTGTTATTTGTTGCTCCAAGCTCATGGAAAACAACATTTATAATTTTCTTTTGCATTATGACAGTGATGTTCAGTCTTACATTTGTGATGAGAAACACAAAATTCATTCTTGAAGCCTCTAAACGGCCACAATATTTTATTTTAATCAGCTTCATAATAGTATGCTATGAGTCAAAAGCATAGATATTTCTAAACTTGGATATATTTTTCCATAATGATTTTAATATGTAAGTTAACTACTCTAAAAATATTTATTAAGTGCACATATTCAATTTCAGTATTAAATTTTACCGCAGTTCAACAATTTCTAGGTATGGGTATTCCTTAACCCAAATACTGTAAATTAAGACTGACTAACTGAACATTGTGGTTTTTCATAAACCCTGATATCAGGAAATTTGGAGAAAATTTATTTTTAAGTTCTGAAATTTGCAAAAGTGGTGGCAGGTTATTGCTTTCATTTCTGGTATTTGATTATGGCATGGGAAAGAGGATCAGCTTGTTTCTTGCGAAATGATTTTCCCAATGAAAGAATTTCATTAGGAATAAGTGAATTGCCTCATATATCTAGAATAATTACTTTTTAAGCATTTTTTCAGGGAAATGTTGAACTTATTGAGATGGGCTCAATATGAACTTGAAAGGACAACTCTTTCTTTCATTCCTCAAATTAAACTGAAAATGTTCCCTACAATGACATGAACAATTTTATTTATACCACAGTCTCTCTTACCCACAACATGAATAAATCATAACCACTATACTAAACAGCTAATTCATCTGGAAAGACTAAAATATATGCTGTGAGCACTACACGATTTGCAGTGTTAATACTATAACCATGATAAATTTCATTATTAACTTTTCAACAGTTATTCCCATAGAATACTTCAAAAACTCAATTTAGTAATCTGTCCTTGAACAACGTTATGAGCTTGGAGTTAAGTTATGAAATAAGACAGATATTATCACTGATTATCACAGAAAATAATTTCTAAGATACTTAGTAATTTTGAAGGATTTTTCTGTACACAGAAGTAGCTAAGTTTTGATATTGAGCTTTACACGAGCTTCAATGTACAAAAATATTTTGTACATATCAAAATTATCATTTCAGATGACAAATGATTATGACTAAAAGCTAAAGGGAATCTATATATCTTAGATTCATAATGATACATACAATACACTTTTTTTTCAGTGAATCAGAGTCCCAGTTTTGCTCAAGTTGAAGTAATGGGCTGAATTTATAATCTCACCTGAAAAATATGATCCCCAAATAAATACGTTAAAGATGGTTTTCATGACATTAGACATCCTTCCTAAGAAATGTGAAACAAATCACCTGTCTATAATTTTCCTAGTTAGTTTCCTTGGGAGAGATTACAGGCTGAAGCAGAGGGAGAGGAATCTGGAAAGAGTCCAGCCCACTCCCTCTGCTGAGGAGATATGCCTGAGAGTAGGAAGATCAATACAATATATTCCATAGGAGAAAGTGTCAAAGAGAAGAGAACTGCAGAGAGAAAGCTATAGAGAGCTGTAGGAGGGTTCTCTTCAGTATTAAGCAGAATATTATCAGCAGATGCATATGATAAATCTACCAGAAGATGGGGAAAGAACAGACAAAAAGTTTAGAGGTAACAAGAACAGTTACTTAAACAGGACCAAGAATAATGCCAGTCACAGTGGGTCAGATTGGAAAACTTCATAACACATGGAGGCATTGGGTGGAGGATTCAGAAGAGTCCTGCCTCACAGGTGGAAAATAATTACCCCTAGACTAGTCCTGACTGTTAATATTAAAGGAAATATGTGAAAGGACTGAATTTCTTCCAAGTAGTTTTACCACTTTTCAGAATAAAGGTCAACTGTACTTATAACAATACAAGAATTTCAAGCACCCAATAAGATGTAAAACACCATGCCTGGCATAAATCACAAGTTACCAGGCATACAAAGAAATAAGAAAGTACTATGCAAAATGAGAAAAAAATCAATCAATCAAAACAGATTCAGAAATAAAACAGATGATATAATTGGCAGACAAGGACACTAAAACAGATATTATAATTGCATTCCATATGTTCAAAAAGCTAGAAAAATGATTGAACATGTGAAATAAAACCTAGAAGGTATTTTAAAAACCAAAATAAGCTTCTAGAAATTAAAAATTACAATGCCTGAGATTAAATATAAACTGGGCGGGATTAATGGTAGATGAAGATAGAAGAAGAAAATACTAGTGAATTTAAAGATACAGCAATAGAAATGATCCCAAATGAAACACAGAAATAAAAAGACTTAAAAATAAAAGTAGCCAGAGCATCAGTGAGCTGTGAGACTACTTCAATTGCCATATGTTGCTTGTAATCAGAGTCCCAAAGAAAGAGTGAAGGGAACAAAAAGATAATTGAAGAAATAACGGCCTCAAAATCTCCAAATTTGACAAAACCCACAGATCCAAAGCTCAACAAACATGAAGCCCTAAAACATGAAACTATATGAGGTACTTTGTTATCTAAGTGCTTAAACACAGCGATAGAGAGAAAAATCTTAAAAACAATAAGGGAGAAATGACACTTTACGTTGAAACGGACAAAGATAATAATGACAGCCTGTCTTTGATTAGAAGCAGTACAAACAAGAAGACAATAAGGCAATATATTTAAAGTACTGTAAGGAAAAAAAAACCATTGTGAAACCAGAAGTTTATACCCGAGAAAGTACCTCTCAAATAAGATATGACATAAATGACGTTTTTTTCAGACATGCAAAAATTGAAATAATTCATCTGCAAAAGACTTACACTATAAGAAATATTAAAGGAAGTCCCTCATGCACAGGACTATGATATCAGATGGACTTACATTTCTACACAAAGCAATGAAGAGGACCGGAAGTGATAACTATAGGTAAAAATATTTTTTCTTACTGATTAAATGATTTTAAAGGAAATTGACTGTTTAAACAAAACAATTATAATGTGGTACAGGCGTTATTACATACGTATATTTTACATTATGACAGCAATAGCAGAAATTCCAGAAAAGGAGAAATAAAAGAACACTGATGTAAGGTTCTTATACTATATGTGAAGTGACATAACATTACCTGAAGGTAAACCGCGAGGAACCCATAGTAATGAGCCCTTCTCACGTCTGATTTTAACTTGCATCACTTTTTTTTTTTTTAATTTGCATATGGGCAGGAGGCACCAGGGATCGAACTCCAGACCTCCAGCATGGCAGGTCGGAGCTCTGCCTGCTGAGCCACGGCAGCCACCCTCACGTCTGATTTTATTTGCATCCTCTCTGTTTATTTTATTTAGACAAAACCTAAGGGTTTGTCAATCTTGTTGATCTTTTCAAAGAATCAAGTTTTGGTTTTCTTTATTCTCTGTATGTTTTTGTTGTTGTTGTTGTTTTCTAGGTAATTTATTTCTACTTTAATCTTTGTTATTTCTTTACTTGCTTTAGGGTAAATTTGCTGTTTTTTCTCTAACTTTTTCAGTTGTTCAGTTAGGTATTTGGGTTTAGCTCTTTCTTCCTTTCTGAAGCATGTATTTAGAGCTGTTAATTTCCCTCTCAGCACCACCTTTGCTGCATCCCATAAAGGTTTTGATATGTTGTATTCTCGCTTTCATTTATCTTCAGATATTTACCGGTTTTTGTTGCAATTTCTTCTTTGACCCACTGGTTGTTTAAAAGTGTGTTCTTCAATCTTCGTATATTTGTGAAAGTTCTCTGTCTTTGGTGGTTATTTATTTCTAGCTTAATTCCATTATGGTCAGAAAAAAGTGGTTTGAATAATTTCAAACTTTTAAAATTTATTGAGACCTAATTTTGTGCCCCAGCGTATGATCTATCCTTGATAACATTTCATGATCAATAAAGAAGTGTGTATATCCTGGTATTTTGGGGTGCAACAATCTATATATGTTTGTTAGTTCTAATTCATTTATCATATTTTTAGGTTCTCTGTTTCCTTGTTGGCCCTCTGGTTGTTCTAGCTATAGAAAAGATTTCATTATTGAAGAAATGTCTACTGCTCCCTTCAGTTTTATCAATGTTTGCCTCATGTTACTTTAGAGCTCCATGATTGGGTGCTATGTCAGTCTGCAAAAATTTCCAGAATGCAATACACCAGAGATGAATTGCCTTTTACAGACAGGATTTATTAAGTTACAAACTTATAGTTATAAAGCCACAAAAATGTCCAAATTAAGGCATCAACAGGATGATGCCTGGACTCTGAAGAAAGACTACAAGCATCTGGGATACCTCTGTCAGCTAGAAAGGCACGTGGCTAGCATCTGCTGGTCCTTATTCCTGTTCATTGCTCACAGCTTCAATTCTTGTGGCTTACTCTCTGTCCTATGGGTCTTCTCTTAGCATCTCTGGGGCTTATCTCTCTCTAACTAAGCATATGTAGGTCTTTTCTTAGCTTCTCCGGAGCAAACTCTGGATTTCATCTCTTAGCTTAGCATCTCTTGTGGCATTTTTTGTCTCCAAGCATCTGTGCTTTCACCTAAATGTCTCCCTCTTAAAAGACTCCAGTAAGCAAATTCAAACCCTTCTTGAATGGACAGCATCACATCTCCATGGAAACAATTTAATCAAAGATCCCACCCAACAATAACTTTGCCCCTGTAAGATTGGAATAAAAGAACACGACTTTTCCAGGGTACGTAACAGTTTCGATCTAGCACAGGAGTGTAAACATTTATAATTGCTATTTCTTCTTCAGGGATTGTCCTTTTTATTAACATGTAAGTCCTTCCTTGTTTCTTATGACCATCTTTGCATTTAAAGTCTATTTTGTCTGATAAAAGTATAGTTACTCCTGTTTTCTTTTGGTTTCAGCTCTCATGGAATATTTTTATCTATCCTTTCACCCTCAATCTATTTGTATCCTTTCCTCTAAGATGAGTCTCTTGTAAACAGCGTATAGATGGAACATACTTTTTAATCCATTCTGCCAATCTGTATCTTTTAATTGAAGAGTGGAAATCATTCACATTCAGGTATTACTGCTAAGGCAGTACTTGAACTAATCATACAATCGTTTGGTTTTTATTTATCAGATCATGTTTCCCTCTCTTTTAAGTTACCCTTGCTAATACTCGTCAATTCTGTGCCCTTCTCCAGACCTCTTTCTCCTGTCTTCTTTTTTTTTTCAGCCAAAAGAACTCCCTTTCGTATTTCTTGCAGGGAAAGTCTGTTGTTAATATATTCTCTCAGCATTTTTTTTGTCTGTGAGGATTTTAATTTCTCATTCACTTTTGAAGGACAAGTTTGCTGGATAAAGAATTCTTGGCTGACAATTTTTCCCTTTCAGAATCTTAAATATGTCATACCACTGTTTTTTCTCCTCCATGATGGCCATTGAATAGTCAGTACTCAGCCTTATGTGGCTTTTCTTGTATGTAGGGAATCGTTTTTCTCTTGCTGCTTTTAGGACTTTCTTCTCTTCAGCATTTGACAATCTAATTAGTATATGTCTTGGACAGGGTCTATTTGGATTTACTCTATTTGGAGTTCATTGGGCTTCTCTGATTTGCCTATTTATGCCTTTATGAAGGTTGGGAACTTTTCCCCAATTATGTCTTCAAATACCCTTCCTAGCCCTTTACTCTTCTCTTCTC
>PVIY010050422.1:0-16209 GCA_004026745.1 Myrmecophaga tridactyla
TAGTTAGATTCAGGTGTCAACCTGGCCAGGTGATGATGCCCTGTTCTGTTGCTGTGGACTTAAATCATCAGCATGTGAAATTCATCTGTGGCTGATTATATCTGCAGTTGGCTAAGGGGAGTGCCTTCCGCAGTGAGTGATGTTTAATTTAATTAGCTGGATGCTTAATAGAGGTCAGAAGAGAGCTTAGCAACTCAGCATATCTCAGCTCAGCACTCAGAGCTCAGACCCAGACGTTTGGAGATGCAGAAAGGAATCAAACCGGGGAAAGCCATTTGAACCCACCAAGCCTGGAGAAAAGCCCAGCTGAGGTCCACTATGTGCCTTCCCATGTGTCAGAGAAAGCCAGCCGTCTTTCCTCTGAAGAACTATACATTTGTAACTAAATAAATCCCCTTATTAAAAGCCAATTCATCTCTGGTGGGTTGCATTCTGGCAGCTTTAGCAAACTAAAACAAGGTTTAACAGAAAATGGATTTAGCAAACGAGTATGGCTGCTGAGTCCCTATATTAATATTCCTTCTAGCCTCCAGTGTTTTGGAGCAACCAGAAGGAAAAATCTGAAATGATGGAATGGTAGCCCATGGCAAACTCTGGGACCTGTTCTGTAACTATTCATTGAGGTGTGCTTTGGAAATTATTGCTTTTTTTCTTTCTCTGCTTCGTATAGATGTTATATTTTACAATTTTTTAAAAAAGTCATTCCCAGATGGACTGAAAACTGAAACATGAAAGACTAGCATAGGCAGGCCAAGAGGAAGACACCTTTATCATCCAAGAATAGGAAAAGGCTCCTTAGGACACAGAAAGTGCTATCCATAAAAGAAAAGATTGATGTATTTGACTACATTAAAATCAAGAACACCTGTTCATCACAAGCTATTATTAAGGAAGAGAAAAGGCATAGCACAGAGTGGAAAAATATAATTGAGGAATATATGCATATGGAATATACATGTACATATATATGTGGAGTGTGGGTGTGTATACATGTGTAGTGGGGGAAAATACATGCAATTAATAAAAATCAGACTATCCACAAGAAAAAATGGGCCATATATTTTCACAAAAGAGGAAATCCAACTGGCCAGTAACCGTAAAAGCTCAATCCTTTAGGACACAGGGAAATGTAAATCCAAACCACAATGAGATACTACTGTGCACATTTGAGAAGGGCTGAAGGTTTTGTTTTTGTTAATTCTGGAGATGCTGAGGATGTGAAGCTGCTGTGTAAATTGGAACAATAAGTTTGGAAGAGTTCAGCATTCTCCCTTCTATAGTTGATGCTACCCATCCTCTGTTACCCGGCACTTCCAACTGAAGTGATACTGGCAAGGAATTCTTTGCCAGGACACTGGCAAAATGTTCGTGGTTGCACTATTTGTAATAGCTACAGCCTGGTAAATGTCCATTAAGAGTATAATGGAATTTTTTTTAAGGCTCTGGTACAGTCATGCAATGGAAAACTTTTTGGCTTTGAGAGTAAACAAAGTACAGCTGCATGAAACAACATAGACATATCTCACAAAGCTGAGCAAATGAATATGAAGAGTTTCCAAAGAAGCCAGTTGCTGCAGCAAGCAAGCCATACCTTTTAAGAGGAAGCCTTCTGGGCTGCTGGCCATCCTGCTTCTCAAACTGAGTGGTGGTTGTCCAGGTGTCCATGTTATAAAACCTCCTGAAGCTGCACACTTGTGTTGTATGTGCCTTCTCTGCATATAATTTATTTTACAATGAAAAGGTCTAAAAAAAATTTTAATCAAATTTAAACCATTGGTTTTTTTAAAATATGTGGTACTTAAACCCTTGAAAAGAGCATTCCTCTTAACAGCCGTCAGGGCCTTGTAGTAGAGGGAAACACTTCAGTGAAAACAAGTTGTTTTTTTTTTTTAGGAAATAGTATATATATTCTTAATTCATGTAAATATATATATTTTTTCTTCACACACGACATTCCCATGGTGTACAGTCAATGATGACATTTTTTTAATGTGCTCCTCAGCAGCAATCATACACCAAAATTTAAAAGAATTCATTTTAATAGGATCTACTGCCACCAGAAACTGTCCCATGATAACCCAAACTGAGGCTTTTCCCTTTGTCCATACAAATTCCTTTGGATGGATGCACCGCTTGTGATTCAAAACACTTAAAATTTCTCTTTGGGTTTCAGTGGTTTTTCCGCAAGACATCAGTCTTTTTAAAAAGTGGGGCTTTTTTCGTTGTGGTTATTTCAAATGGTGATTTCTCGGATCCCATTCTCCCCTAGCAGCAAGAGAATGCCTGCGACACTGTGGGAACTGCGCGTTAACTGGTCAATCCTCACCAAAGCTCCTTCCAGGCCGGGCGGGGCTGCAGGTAAGCAGGGAAGGGGGCGTTGCTTCCATCCCGGGGGGTACCGGTGGAGTGGCCGCCGGGCTAGCTGAGCGCCCGCGCTTTCAAGGACCTTCCGATTCTAAAATTCTAGACCCCGCAGGAATGAAATCTTCTGCCCACCGTTTTCCAGATAACTCCACCGTCGCTCACCCTTCTCCTGGTACAAGTGGGGGAAACAGAGGCGATCCGCACCCACTTAGCCCGTGCTGCCCCCAGCGGGTGTCGCTCCTCCTCCGGGGACGGTGCGCTGCGCCCCGGCGCCCCGGGGTGGAGGGGGAAGGAGGGAGGGGAGGAGGGAGGGGGCGGCGGGGCGGGGCGGGGCGGGGCGCGGTGACTGAGCCGAGCGGGGCCCGCCCCTGGCTCCCACCCGGAGCCCACAGCGCCGCCGCCCGCCGCCCTCCCGCGGCCGCCCGGGAGCTCGACCAGCCCCGCGCTCCGCTCGCCCGCCGCCCGCCAGAGCGCCCCGCCGCCTGCGCCCGCGCCGCCCCGGCAGCTCCGCGCCCCGGTAAGCCCCCCGCCCTGCCCGGGGTCCCCCTCGCGCTCGTGGGGCTCCCTGTCCCCGCGCCGGGGTCCCATCCATATCTGGGCAAAATATTCAGCTGTCGCCGCCGCCGCCGCCAAGAGGGACTGAGCGTGGCTCCCTCTATAAATAGCCGCCGCCTCGGGTCGCCTCCGGGGCTGGGGAGCCGGGGCCAGAGGTCTGGAGCCCGGCGCGCGCGGCCCTGGCCCGACGCCCTCCCTCTGGGCCTCGGCGACCCGTCGGTCCACCCGAGGAGGGCTGGCTCTCGAGGAGCGGTCCCGAGGCCCGCGGTCCTAGTAGAGCCGGGATCCCCCGCCGCCCGGGGGTCTCCAGCGCGGCCCGGCCCGGCGCCCGCGGGCGCTCTTCGGGGCACAGGTGCCCGCCCGAGCCCTGGACCCAGGCGCGGCCTCTCCTCCGCCCGCGGAGAGTTTGGGGGTGCGCATGGGGGCGTAAGTGTCGGTGGACCCAGACCCCGAGGCTCGGGTAGCGCCGATGTGTGACAGGAAAAGTTTCCCAAACTGCCGGGGATGGAGAGGTTTAAAGCGCCACGGTACCCGCGTTGGGCGGCGAGGTGGAGCAGGAAAGACCCCGGGCGCAGGAACCCCCCGCTGTCGCCACCTCGCAGAGGGGCTTCGGCAAGCCACCTCCCTCCCCGGGCCTCGGTTTCCCCGTTCGTACGGGGCGCGGGTTGGGTCCTCGTTGGAGCTAGCCGCCGGGCGCGCTCCCCACCGCCGCGCTCCCCACACCTGTTCCCCGGCTCCGGGCCTGGGACTCCGGGCTACAGCCGCGCACGTCTCGGGCGCAAACCCAAGGCCGTGGCGGCCTCCCGGGCTCGGATCGTAGCTCGGGTCCCACGAGGGCCCTCGGAATGGTCTGGGGTGTCCACCCCCAGGAAGGGAGCCCCCGGCACCTGTGGCCATCTCTGGGCGAGGGCGTATGGGAGCCGGAAAGCTTCAGAAACCCAGTGAACCGGGCAGGCCCGGCGTTCTAGTTTAGCTGCTTTCCGGCCTCAGTTTCCCCGTTCGTTTAGCGAGAACCCCACGCGCTCTATGGCGCCTATGATGAGGCCTCGGAGCCGTGCAACTCACCCCCCCCACACACCCCCTCCGCTCCCCACCCCACTCCCCACCATTTCCAGCTACTTGGTCCCCTCAGACTCCTGGAGATGACCTGGCCCAAACTCGCCCGTGACCGAATCTCAGAAACAAAACTGGACCCAAGGCTCTGGACTGTCAGCGGGAGCGCCCCGAGGACCCCCATTTTCTCCCGGAGGTGGCGCCATTTTGTATGGGTGAGAGGGTCACACAGCCCCCTGCTCAAGGTCACAGGCTGATGGGCCGGCCGGGAGGTCTGCAGGCACCTCCTGCCTTTCCTGTCTCTATTCAGGACCCTTCCAGGGCTGAGGGCGGGTCTGTGGGCCCCTCAACAGTGCCCCCTTTTCTTTGATCTGCTGATATCCAGAATTTTTTTCACACAATAGCACCCTAACCTGAAATTTCATGTTTGTTTCTACCTAACATTTATTATTTGTTTTTTCTAAAGCCATTTCAGAACCTCATAAGGAAAAGAATTAGGGGGAAAAAGGACCCACGCGGTTAAGATTCTGGTGAATTTGAGCCACGCAAACAGGCAGAGGTTTCAAAAGAGATTTCAAGAGAGAATTTGAGCCACGCAAACCCACCTTTTAGAGAGCCACTGGCCCCTGGAATTCCTCCAGGCTGAGTGGAAAGCTAGAGTTCTCTAAAAATAGCCTCAGCCCACCTTATCAGGCTCTTGCACCTTCTCCAGGGTGGGGCTGCTTCCCGCTGCTCTGTGAAAAGTGAGCAGGTAGTGGCAGCTCTGATCTGCGGGAAGGCAGACTGGCCCGGAGACCCAGCCCCAGCTCTGTCTCCCACCTGCAGTGACCTTGGGTAAAGATGGAATGGACAAGAGGATCCCTAGTGGACTGGAATCAAGAAGACTCAGTTTCCCTTGGAAGGCTTTTTATGGCGACAGAAGTGAAATGCCAGGGGTAGCATCCTGGGGAGGCCATCGTTATAGGGGGGAAGGGAGAAGTGGCTTCCCATGAGCCAAAGAAGGGGACAAGTCTACAGTGCTAGCTCCTGCAAAGACACAGAGGTGGGTGAGGACTGGGAAGGACCATTAGAATTGGCAGCAGGTCATGGGTGATTTTGGCCTGGGCCATGCTGGAAGGTTCTAGAATGGGATCTGCCACCACCTTAAGGGGGCAGTGACCCTACTGTCTGAGCCTCAGTTTCCTACTCTGTACAACAGGAATAAGGATGTACCCATTTTCTATGAGTCTCTATGGGGATTCAGTGGGAAGATTCACGAAAACCCTAGTGCTAGGTCCCCTGTCCCGGTGTCAGTGAGGGACAGGGTGGAAACTGATGGGAGGTGAAAAAATGGAGCGAGGAAGGCACACAGCTCTTCTTAAAAGCATGGATAAGAAAGGAAGGGAATGGGGGCTGGTGACAGGCATGAAGGGGCAGCAGGTGTCTTTGGAACAAGGAGCGTGCTAAGAGATGGAAAAGGACCAAGGAGAGGAAGAGGGTAAAGGAGAGCCAAACGAGGTGTGAGCTCAGAGGCCCCTTCCTTGGTGATCTGCTGGACGTCACAGGCTCATTGTTTGTGTCCCCTGGGATCAGGCTGAGCAAGGAAAGGCTGAAATGAAGCTGTGTCCTGGCTGAGACCCCCGTGTGCCCTTGGTGAAGCAGGTTGGCGATGGGCTGTGTACTGGTGTTTGACCCTGCCCACAGCCTCGTGACCTTGGCATGCTTATTTTTGAAATGACATCATCAATCGATGACTCCCACTGAGCACAGTCATAATGGCCTTTTCCAGTTAATGTTTTGATTTTTCAGTCCTACTAATGGACTGGCCTGGCTGCCAACGTTTCTAAAAAGGCCAGTTCACTTTTCACTTAAAGCCAGATCCCCAGAAAAATCAATTATTTGGCTGCTGGAAGCCATTTTCAGTTGAAAGCCACAGACCTGTTTCTCTGGGAAGACATGAATCAGATGACATAATTCTGGGGCCATTTCCTCTCTTTTGTTTTGTTTTGAAAATCCTCCTTGGATTAATCATGATAGGACCTGACTCTCTTTGTTCTTAAAGATAACAGAGGAATGAGCTCATCAGAGTCAACCTAGGATACCTCTGGGAGGCATCTTTATGGTTAGAAGGTACTGGGTCCTTGTCCCATCTGAAAAACTAAGCAGACTTGAGCATTTCTTTTGGCCTCTTCTTCTCTTATATCTTTTTGTTTTTCTCTCAGAGAAAACAGACTTAAGAGTTGGGTATTAATGTACATGTTGGGGAAAGAGGGAGCGAGAGAAAGACAAGACCCATCCACATATCCCCGTTTCATTTCATCTTCTTGGCATCTCCAGCCCAAGCCACCGCTCATGCTGGGACCTCTAGGGGAGCTGGTCTCCCGGGCCCTTCCTGGAGTTGATACTGGTGGGTGATAAGTTGTGACCACAGGTGTGTTGGCTCTCCGTGCCTGAGGGAATGGGCTGAGGGAAGCAGAAATGCCTTTTGGCCTTGCTCACTCTCCTTCTTGGACTCATCTCTTGCCCATCCTGTAACTGTTGGTGCCACTCTCAACCCTGTTCTCTTTTCACCCCACACCTCTCAACTGGAAATCTCATCTACCTCTGTGGCTTCAACCATTCACCACCTATAAACATGCAACTCCCAAATTCATGTGTCCAGCCTCTCCTCAGCTCTCATATCTGTGACCCTTGCCTATTGGACAGAGTCAATAGGATGTCCCAAAGGCACTTACGACCCAAAAGGCCCAGGCTCAGGCTTATCCCCTCCCCCCACTCTTTTGTCCCCCACAGCACCCCACACCCCCTTTGGTGTCCACCAAGCCAAAGACCTCCCTCTGCTTCACCACTCCATTCACTGGGTCGGCCAGTCCCATCAGGTCTCTTCCTTCATAGCTCTTAGGCTTATTTCTATTTCCACATGCACTGTCCCAACTGAGCATTTGGCTGTCTCTCCCCTGAGCTCTTGTCAGAAACTACCAGAAGTCTTTCTGCCTCAGTTCTCTCCCTTCTGCCGTGCTGTTATCAAAAGTAGGACCATCATTTCACTCTCTTCAGGGCGTTCCCCCCACCCCCGCCATTTCTAAGGAATCTAAGGCCAAATTTCTTAGGATGGCCCGCCAGGCCCACCTATGATTGGGCCCCATAGCTACTTACAAAATCATCTCTTGGTGTGCCCCACCAAAATTCTCCTACCGTCTGGTCATGGTGCAAGCCCTGTGCGCCTTTGCAACTCTCTGCCTTTGGTCTTGCTGTTCCTTCTGCCTGGAATGCTGTGTTCCCCCTTGTCAGCCTGGGGAACCTGAGATCATTTGTAGCAGAGCTCCCCATTGCCTCTCCTGTGTTCCCACAGCCCCCCACTCAGACCTCAGAGGACTTCAGAGCACCAGTCACAGTGAGTTCTAAATTAACTATCAGCTCACATGTCTAACTCAGCCAGACTGAAAGCTCCATCAGGGCAGGGTCTGTGGCTCACTCACTTCTCCTTCCCTATGTATTTGTCAGGGTCCTTCAGAGAAACAGAAACTCAAGAACGTATATCTTAAGAGATTTATTTCAAGGAATTGGCCCACGCAATAGTGGGGCCTGACAAGTCTGAATTTTGTAGGATAGACTGGCAGTCTAGAAATTCCGGTAGCAGTCATGTTGAAGTCTTAAGTATGAATTTCTTCTTAGAATCCTCAGTTCTTTGCCTTTAAAGCCTCCAGCTGAATGGATGAGCACACCCACATTAGGGAGGGTCATCTCCTTTACTTAGGGTCAATTGATGGCGCATGCTAATCCCATCTACTAACACTGCCATAGCAAAACCTAGATTGGGGGTTGATTAAATAACTAGGTCCTCTAGCCAGGTTGACACATCAAACTAACCATCACACCCAGGGGCTAGTTCAGAGCTCAGCATTTGACATAGTTCAGGTACTTTATTTTGTAACAAAACACCCAGCATTGAACGAATGAATGAGTAAAAGAGTGAATGAATGAAAGATTTACATAATCATGACAACCACAACACCAACCAGCATTTATAGCATTTACCCATCCCACCAACACATCAGGAACATGAGGGCAGAGATCCACCTGCTCTGCTCTCCACTGACTTCCCACCCCATTTGTGTCTACACACAGAGGGGCCACAATAAGTAGCTCTAATGATTGAATCCATTATCTCATTTGAAACTCACAGTGATGCCATGAGGAAGGAAGGGTAGCTATCATCATCCCCTTTTTGCAAGTAAGGCATTGAGCCCAGTGGGAATTGTTCATAGTTGCCCAGTTGGGGTGTGTGTTCTATTAAAACCAAAGTGCTCTACAGGGTTTGATCAGCTTGAAATATGAGAGTCCTTGTGTTCTACACCAGAGTTTCTCTAACTTTAATGCACATGTGAGTCACCTGGGTCTTGTTAAAAATGAGGCATCTAAATCAGTAGGTCTAGAGTGGGGCCCAGGATTCAAAATTTCTAACAAATACCCAGATGATACGGGTCCAAAGACCACTTTCTGAGCCTCAAGGCAAGTGCTAGTTATCACAAAGCTTTCCCCTGTCCATGCGTTAAGATAATATTTTAAAATCTACACGTTCCCAGCAACAGATGAACGGATAAACAACATGTGGCAGAGCCATACAATGGAATATTATTCAGTTGTAAAAAAGGAACAAAATTCTGATCCATGCAACGATATGGGCGGACCTTGGAGACATCATGTTGAGTGAAATAAGCCAGACATAGGACATTATTGTATGATTTCACTTACATGACATAACTAGAGCATGCAGATTCATAGGGACAGAAGGTAGAGTACAGGTTAACCAGGGGTGGCAGAAGCAGGAAATGGGGAGTTATTGCTTAATGGGTCCAGAGTTTCTGTTTGGGGTGATGGAAAAGTTTTAGTAATAGATGGTGGTGACAGTAGTACTGGATTGTGAATGTAATTAATGCCACTGGGTCATATAATTGAAAGTGGTGAAAATGGGGAAGTTGATGTTGTACATGTGTTACCACAACACACAAGTGTTGTTTTAACCTACAAATGAATTCATTTTATCCCTGACTTCAACTCAAGGGCTCTTTCAATGCAGCACGCCGTTAATGGGTTTGGTATCTATGGGCCCAGGATGAGTGCCTGGCTAACATGGTTGCATCAGAACTGCTCAGATGTGTGCCAATGTGACGACAAGGAGAGGGTGAGACAGACTTCCTCCGTGCCAATCCAGGAAAATTTCAAGCTTCAGCCTGGATGGCAATATCACATGCTTTTGTTTATGGTTTTTATATTACATTCCACTTACACCATTAAAAGAGTTGAGATGACTTAAACCTACTCAGGCAATGTAACTGGTAAGAATAGAAATTTTTTAAAAAGACTAGAGCAGAAGCCTGGAAGACAGGGAGCAAGGAATTCTTTGAGAATCTGATGGATGTTCTGGAACCTTGCCCCAGAAAAATGAATATGTCCATACACACAAGAGTTGGCATATACAATTGCAGAGGGCGCATGGTTCTCCCTCTGAAGCCCATCCAAAGTCTAGGTGGAGGATACCCAACATGGAAGGTCCAGAGAGACAGGGGTGCCCACATCCTAGCCTGAGATGCCAACTCACATCAGCTATGGGGTAAACCATGAAACCGCGGCCCCATATCTCTTCATCTCTGGTTATAGGAGGAAGATCAGTGTTTCAAGAGAGAGAAATGTCTTCTTAGCTCTGATTCTCGGAGTACATTATCTTGAGGAGAGCATGTGGTAGAAACATGGTGGTTAAGAGGAGGGATTCTGGTAGACCATGTCCTTGGGTTCCAATCTAAGCTCTACCAGTTACTGGTTGTGTGATCTCGGGGAATTTTGTTAACCCCAGTTAGCCTGCATTTCTGTCTCTGGAGCGGGGTTGCTATGCCCTGTGTACCCATTAGCCATATATACGTGTTAGTGATTAGGGCAGGCAGCACAGGGTAGTGAGAATGGGTGTAACCAGATGTCAATCCCAGCCTGTCACCCATTAGCTTTATGACTAACGGTGAGCTTCCATCACCTCTCTGCTTTTCAGTTTCCCCGTCTATAAAATAGGGACGATAAAAGTAGGTGCCTCGCGGATTGGCTGAGATGGCATGAAATAATCCACACAGAGAACTCAGCCCAGTGTTTGACCTGCAGCGAGTACAGGGTAATGCCAGCTATAATGAGAGCCTCACGGATGGTTTTCCTAGTAATTCCACTCTCTCTCTACACTCAAGTTTATTTACTCAGTCCTCTACTGAAAGGCTTTTATGTGGTTTCCAGGGCTCTTTTCTGTTATCGATAGTGCCGTACCAGATCATTTCTACATTTTATCTTTGTAAAGTACAGCAGGTAAAACTGATAAGTTGAATTCCTAGAAGTGGAATTGCTGAGTCAAAGGCTGTTTGTTGTGTGTGTTTTGATAGAAGTGGCTTAAATTGCCTTGAAAGAAGGTTTGCCAACACACTTCTGTTCCATGTGAGAATCCTGGTCTCCCCCCCATCTTATGAACACTGGGGATTCTTGGACTTTTTAGTCATTTTTAGTCCCTCTGATGGAGGAAAACGAATATCTCATTTCTCAATTTGCTTTTCTATATTTATGAGTGAGGTTCATTACTTAGTCTTTAATAGCCATTCATATTTCTTTTTATGTGAATTTCCTGGTCCTTTCCCTTTCTCACCTTTTCATTGAGCTGCTGTATTCTTTTATTCTTATTATTATTGATTGTAGGATCTCTGACTATTAAGCAAATTGGCCCTTTGTCAAATGTGCAGCAAATACTTTCTTCCCAACTGCCATTTGTCTTTTGGCATTGTTCATGCTAATTTTCATATTGTTTTTTCAGGAACTACAATAACCTGCTCCATAAAGGTGTACTTTAGGTTAGCACCTGCCATGAGACAAGGTGATGGAGCTTGTGTTTGTAACGGGGAGAACCAGCATAGAAGCGAGCTCCATAAGCTGTTCTACAGGCAGACTTTTGTCCTCCCAATGCTTTGGGCTTATGGCTGTCAGAGCCCATAATAATACTGGGTATTCATTCATTCATTCAACAAACATTTCTCGAGCACCTGAGAGGTGCAGGACTTGGTGCTGCACCACGGAGACGAAGATGCTTGCCCTCAAGTAGCTTTCTGTGTTGGGGAGGGGGCAGTAAGCCCATGCAATAGTCCCACAGAACTTTACCTACCTCTCCCATGTGTATTAGGATGGTTGGTCCCTAAGACCCTCTTCAGCTGGTATGGAGGAAGAAGAAATGGAGGAAGCAGAGGCTGGCAGCAGACAGGCCAGTGTGGGGGCGGGCCATAGGAGAGAGTCCACGCCAGAGCTGCGGTGGACTAGGCACGTGGCGGAAGGCAGAGAGGAGCCTGGGAGGCGGGTGGAAGCCGGCCAGGGCCAGGGACATGGTTTCAGGGCCTTATCCTGGAACCCTGTGGCTTACAATGAGTCATGACTCAGACTGTGATGACCTGAAGACAGCAAAATGAAAAGTCACACACACATATTCATCCTCACCCCCCACCCCCTGCCACACACACACACACGCGTGCGCATAAGTCCTTTTTATTTTAAACCATTTGACAACGTTGGCTGACGTGTGCATCCTCAAGGCCCAGTACGTCTGGGAGGGGCTCATAGCAACTGCAGAAAGCAACCAAGTCAAACGCTATGTTTAGTTTCCTTGCTTTCTCTTAGAAGGTGCTTTCCCATATGACTAAGAGTGTGAGATCAGCCAGGGAAAATAAATGCCAACAGGCAGGAAAACAGGACTTCTAAAGAGAGATAGTCTTGAAATCTTCCATTCAGTGGCTCCAAACATGTCTTTCATAATAGAATCATAACGACGTTAAATCGCATCAGTTTAATTCCAGTCCAGACATCAGTCCCTTCTGTAAGACACTGCTCTAGGACTCTGCCATCTTTGCCTCCATGCCTGTAATGACAGGATGCTTATTTACCACCTCTGGAAACTTCCCTGTGCATCCTTGTGTGATTGGAAATCTAGATCCAGTAATCTTGGTAAATCTGGGTTTTCTGCCCCCCAGACTACCTCTGTTCCCGCTTCCTGGGGTCCGCCCACTACAGGTTTGCAAAATGGGACCAAGCTCCCACCCCAGTCCTCCATCTGTTCTCCGTCCAACACCCCATCCCCTTCTCTGGCCTCAGTCACACCGTTCAACTGAGAGGGCCCAGTTCACAAAACAGGTCACCCACCTGGCCGACGGGCTTGTGAAGGGTGCTTGGCATCCTCAGGCATGAGGGAAACCCACAATGGCATACCACAATGGCTGAAAAGACCAGAATTGACAATCCCAGTGTGGGTGGAACAACTGGAGCTCTCAGACATTGCTGGTGGAAATGTAAAATGGTACAATTTTTGACAATATCCACTGACATAAATGTATGCCTGCTCTATGACTCAGCAATTCATTTCTGGGTACAAACCCAAGAGAAATGCATACTTATTTCTACCAAAAGACATATTCATAGCACTATTTGTAATAAACCAATATCAGAAATAACCTAATTTGTTCATTAACAGCAGAGTGGGTAAATAGAGGTTGATATATTTCATACAATGGACTATTACACCACAAGGAAAAAGAACAAACTATTGCCACACACAACAATGTGGATGAATGTCATGCCTTTAATGTTGGGCGGGAGGGGCCAGACACAACATATCAGCTGTATGTCTGGCTTGACCTCCCAGTCCCACACAGGAGAGGCACTTGGGCAGGACGTTAACTAGTAAATTAAAAAACATCATGACAAATCAAGAGACAGAACAGGAGAGAAAGGAAAATACTTATTTATATATTGCTCCTTTAATGGCACTTCTTTCCTGCTTTTTGAGCAAAAGTCTCCACGTTTTTATTTCATGCTGAACCCTACAAACTGTGAGGCCAGCCCTACCTGCGGAAACTTTTCATCCAGGCAGGGTGAGGAGCTGGAGGTCATGGTAGGCAGGGACTCTTCAGGGGATGCCCAGGGCTTTGGAACCTGGGCCTAGGTGGCTGGGAGAGCCTGGGGACCTGGCTTATCTCTTTCCCTGTTTCTCCTCCTCTCCTGTCTTTTGTTTGGATCCCATCTGAAGCCACCACACAGCCCCAGGGCACATGTACCATTCAGTCTTCAGGGGAAATGAACTGCAGGCATCAACGTGGTTTTTTAGAAGCTAAAAAGTTCTCTCCACATTGATCTAATGCTCACAACACATTTTATGGCCCTGTTCTAAAACCTAAAATTTGAGGACCAGATTTCCATGACCAGCTTACCTGCCCTTCCACTCTCAGACCCACCTGGTTAGATGCTGCCTTTAATTTGTGCAAGGGCTGGTTGGCCTTTGTCTTGCAGGCGACTGATCTGGGACAGAATTCAGTTGTCCACCCCTGCCTGCCTGTTCATTTCGACCTGCAGCCATAGTCATCATGCATTTACTTCAAGCTGGGCCAAGCCAGGCCTGGGTGCTGAGAATATGGAAGGTCCTGCACCCAGCTGTCCTCCCCCAGCCTAGCCTGGGCAGGCACAGAGAGGTGGATAGCCTCCTCCACAAGACAGGGGGAAACTCTGGAGAGGGGATGTGCCAGGCTGAGAGAAGAGCCTGGCCTAGGAGGAGTGGAATTTCAGAAGGGTTCCTGAACAAGTGGTCCAGGCTAGTGAGAAGGGAAAGGGATCAGAAGGTGGAGAAGCATAGGGCCACCAGCTCTCTGATGGCCTCCAGCCCCGGGTTAGGGAGTTGGCTCTCCATGCGACGTAACTGTGTGCTGTCAATGGCAGTTTTCAGCTCAGGTGTAGCATCAGAATTGGTTTTTGCCAAGAGCAGGTGGAGGCTGAGCTGAATGTGGACAGGAAGGACTGATTGAGAGGCTGTCAGGTGGCATAGATAAAAAGGGCAAGGGCCCACAAGAGAGGAGAGGAGGGACAAATACAAAGGTTGTTAGAAGACTTGCAGGATGGAGGATGGACTGGACTGGGGGCCAGAGGGAGGGAGGGGTGTAGGCTGAACCCCAGGTGTATGACCTGGGTGGCTGAGAGGTGGCAGCACAGCTGTTGTCAGCCAGGTAAGGAGCCAGAGGTGGTGGTGAGACGGGGCTTCCAAAGGAAGTTAGGGCTGGGGAGAGAAGATCTGAGAGTCATCAGCTTATAGTGCTGGTCGAAGCTGCCCGGGAGAGGCTGAGAACCAGCCAGGAAAGCAGGGAGAAGAGGGCAGAGCCCAGAGGAACAGGTGCGCCAAGCCTGATGTCTTATAATCAAGGAAATCGGGCAGGAGCATCAGAAAGGAAGGAGGAAATCAAGAGTGTGTGGCTACCCCAGTGAGGTGAGGGGAGAGGTGGGCACTGGAAGGGCAGCTGGAGGACAGGGGTTCCATGGGACGCAACAAGAGCCACAGCAAACCAAGCCTGAGGGAGCAGGAGCCTGGGGACACCTCTTTCTCTCTCTCCTGGGCCATCTCTTCCTCGGGATGTCACCCCCAGCTTCAACTGCCACCTGCCCAACTCCCTCCTCAGGTCTCTGTTTGAAGCCAAGATAAAAAAGAGCTCACTTGTCCCGCTGATTTTTTTTTCTTGTCCTGGCCACTTCATTGGTCCTTGTCCAACCAATCAATTGGCTGCCCTTGAGCCAGCTCCCTATTCTGTCCAATCAGCTGAGCGTCTGGGGGTCACATGACACAAATCAACCATGGCTGCCTATAGGTGTCCCTTGAGGGAGGTTTGGGGCTGGGAGGGGATG
This sequence comes from Myrmecophaga tridactyla, assembly GCA_004026745.1. Classification (NCBI taxonomy): domain Eukaryota; kingdom Metazoa; phylum Chordata; class Mammalia; order Pilosa; family Myrmecophagidae; genus Myrmecophaga; species Myrmecophaga tridactyla. The sequence goes on from PVIY010050422.1 coordinate 14,683, forward strand.
CTGCAGTTTCCTTATATCTGTGAAGCTAAGGGAGAGCGGAGTAGACAGCATTGTCCTAGGATGTAGGATTGAGAGATGAGGGATCATAACAAAAAGTCCCTTTAGCCAAAATGACTTCCAAAAGAGGATACAAATGTATGAGGAGAGGCATCTGAAGGGTCAAATTGGTTTGAAAATCAACCGTTCTTGATCTTTCCCTAAGACATCAGGTGAAACTGAAACAAGAAGATGGCCTAACTGGGAAATAATCATTTGACTATTTATTATGACTCAGCTCTTCCTGAGCTCAGTACATCCCATCAATCAAGATGCCCTTCCTGGTGCCTCCTCCCCAGTGTGGTCCCACACTTGCAGGTGCTGGAGAAGCCATCAGCACAACGGCTGGAACCATTTCCCCTGGAAGATTTAAAAGAGTCTCCTGTACTTGGAGCTTTCATTCCAGAAGCTTCCCTTGATGGATGGCCTCAGTCCTCCACCCCCTCATTTCTACTCCCCAACCTGCACCTAGTTTTATTTTCTGGCATGCTCTGTAAATTCGATTTTCTTCCTGCTTAGCAGAGGCTTAAGGCATCTGCCATTGAGGAGGATGGCCTGATATGCCCTAAATATAGGATACACAGCAGATCTGGGGGGCTTAGGTTTTAGTTTTATTTTTAATTTATTTAGCCATCTTCCCTCCCCTTTCTTCACCTAACCAGCTGTTACTCAGTACTGAATTTGTAAAGCAGGTAGCAGAAGCACGATTCTCGTTCAGGCAGGTGCTGGTGGGAGCCCCAGCCGCTTCATCGCCCCCTTCCTGATGGTCCCACTCCTTCCGGATCTGCAGCTATCCCAGAAACAGAGTTTGAAGCTCACAGACCTTGTCCAATTGTTCCACTTTGAAGATGGGAAAACAGAGGGTCAGAAGGGACTTAGCCAAGGTGCCAAGGACACTGGACAAAACCAAGAAGTGCACCTTCCCCTCCTCACCCAGAACCTCTGGGCCATGCATAGGGCTAGACCCTGGGAACATGAGATCCAGGAAGAAGACTCAGGGACCTTGCAACCTCATGCCTTTGGGGTGGAAGGGGACAGGTGGACTCCAGCAGCACCTGCAGTGGCCTCGTAATCTCTGACCTGCCACTGGCCCCAGCTGCTATTTAAACCTCATCACACCCTGTGGGGTAAGTCCTGCTGTCTCCTCACTGTCCTGGTAAAGCAACCCAGGCCAGGGATTTTCAACCATTTTTTTTTTTTTTAGCCATGGAACCCCAAATATCCAAAACAGGTCAAATCAGGATTGAACCCCTTCACTCTGCTCCCACTAGTGACCATGGAGGCACTTCCCGGGAGCTCAAGATCTGAGATCTCCCCTGGGTACAGTTTAAAAAGCACAGGGGTGATCCACTTCCTTAATTTTATTGATGAGCAAAGGGAGGCTCAGAGAAGGGAAGGAACTTAGGGTGTCAGGGTCACCCAGGGAGTTACCCTTGCAACTAGCTCTGCAGCCAAAGCCTTGTGAATCTCAGGCTTGTGCTCGTCTATGAC
>PVIY010050423.1:0-16219 GCA_004026745.1 Myrmecophaga tridactyla
CTCTTCCCCCTTTGGTCAAGAAGGTTCTCTCAATCCCTTGATGTTAATTCTCAGCTCATTCTAGGGTTTTTTTCCGTCCCTTGATGCTGAATCTCAGCTCATTCCAGGATCTCTGTCCCATGTTGCCAGGAAGGTACACATCCCTGGGAGTCATGTCCCACGCAGAGAGGGGAAGGGTGGTGAGACTGCTCATCATGTTAGCTGGAGAGAGAGTGATATGCCATCTCAGCGAGTTTTTAATGCCATTTCCCAACTTTGTGTATATAGGTTTGTTGTAATCCTCTGAAACAAATCTTAGGCGCTACAACAGAAAGTATTAGTAAAATATTAACTAGTCACATATACTAATGCTTGGTAATATCTATATCAGTGCAAAGCATACAAAGGTTCTGTCATAGATAAAGATATTAAAGCCCTGGGGTCTTGTTTCAGGTGAATGTATAACACAGGTCTATCTTAGACAAACCTAAAGAGTAATAAAAGTGAATAGTCAAAGGAGTTATGACACTGTGGGTCAACTATTTAGGCTGGGTTTGGCTAGAAGGCTCTTCTGGTCTCAGCTGGATTCCCTTGTATGTCTTAGAGTTGGCTGACTATTGGATGGTCAAGGATGGCCTCAACTAAGATGGTGGGAAGACTTGGTTTCCTCCAAGTTTGTCTTTGTTTTATTCAAGGAAGCTAGCATGGGTGTGTTCTCACAACATGGCAGATACCCAAAAGAGAGTAACTCAATCATCAAAGGTCAAGAGAAATAAGTATAATTTATTTTAAGCCAATGTTGTGTCACATGTGCTAATAGCCCATTGATTAAAGCAAGTAAGTTGTCTGAGCCATAAATCAGAGTGGGAGAAGAATATAAGATTATAGGTAGTGTGGCTATAGGAAGCCATTATTGCAATCAATCTGCCATTGTCTTCACTTAGGTCCTAATTATTTATATTCCTCTTATGTGCAAAATGCACTATCCCCCTATTGAGACCCCCAAATTCCCATTCAAACATGGCACCAAGTCTTGAAACACAGGATTTCATGATCTATATCGGGTTTAAATGGATCTCTTTGGATGTGGTACCTCTTGATATGGAGACATACATCAAAATTATGAATAATTGCCCCTTTCTACAACTCAACATAGACTGGTGAGATAGGGACATGATAAATACAACAGATACTCATTTTAAAGGGGCAAAGCATGGGAAACACTGCAGTCATTTATTTGTATATTAATTTCCAATTGCTGGATAAAAATCATCATAAGCTTAGCTGCTTAAAACAATATAAATGTATTATCTCATAGTTTCCATGGATCATGAGTCTGGGTCTAGGGTATCTGGGTCCTCTGCTCAGGGTCACACTAGGCTGAAATAAAGGTGTCAGTCATGTCTACATTCTCATATGATGCTCAGGGTCTTCTTCCAAACTCACTGGTTGTTAACACAATTCAGTTTATTGTGGTTGTAGGATTGAAGTCTCTATTTTGTGCTGGTTATAAGTTGCTCTCAGTTCCTAGAGGCCACTCTCATGTTCTGGCCATGTAGTCCACTCCAGAGGCAGCTCACAATATGGCTGTTGGCTTCTTTAAGGATATGCAGAGAGTCTCTCTCACTTTGAATTTCTCCCTTCAAAAAGGACACCTGAATAGGTCAGATCCACTCACGATAGTTTTCCTTTTAATTAACTCAAAGTCAACCGATCAGTAACCCAATCTCACCATATAAACTAGTCCTGTCCCTACTAAAGGGGAGAGGATTACACAGGGTATTACACCAGGGGAGGAATATTTGGGGTCATCTTTGAATTCTGTCCATTACAATTTATAACAATTCTGTTATCCCAATAGGCAAACATTGCTATTCCTCTCCACTATAGAGTAAAGCACTTCCTTGAGTATGGCCGAACAGTCCATTGTTCTCCACAGCTGCTGATTCTGTTTGAAAGGCCCTTCTTTAACATCACCCTCTTTGCCCACCTTTTGAAGAAGAAATTGGATAATTTGCCCTTTAAGACAATGTTCTTAGACTGCTTATTGATCATAGAAATTTAGAAGCCCAAAGGTCTTTTTTGCATTTTGAAGTCTCCCGTCCTTTCAGTCTAGATTGGAGGCATATTCACCAATATAATTCTCTCACAAATTCTGTCAGTTTTTTGTGAATATAATTTCTTTCAGATCCATTAATTATTTCCAAGCTGGGCTTCTCTCTCCAGAGTTAATCACTGACACATTACCTTGGTTCTTCCAGATGTCTTTACAAAGGCCGGCACAACCATACCCTTCATTTGATCTTCACTGAGGCCATTTCTTTGAGAATCTTTTACTGGCTTGAGAGATTGGAAATAAAAAAAAACATTTTATTTTTTAACATAATTTGACCTCTTTCTATTCCCCCTAAATTATCCTTGCAAGCTTGAAAGTTCTTTTTCTGGCTTATGTCTTTTTTATAGGGTCTTGTTATATGTAACTAGTAAAATCTAGCCAATACTCTCAATATTTTATGTGAAAATCTTTCTATTCAAATCTAAGAGTTTATTAAATATATGTTCCATCATCCAAATTATCACTGATATTTTCAACTGTATAACATGGATAGTCATTTTTCTAGCCTCCTATAGCACTCTCCTTATTATTTTCCCAGTCTCTACTAATTTTTCAACATTTTCCTAATCTTCACCACCTGATCTCAAAACCAATGCTACGTACTTAGGTTTTTGTTATGGCAGCACATCACTTCTAGGTACCATTTTTAAATGTTATCCCTTGCCATAATAATGTTATATTAAAAAACATCACAAAATCTGATTTAAAAAATAAGTATTAACTTTCTGTGGGCCAGTGGTTTAGACTAGATTCAGCTGGGAAGTTCTTCCAATATAGGATATCTCTTTACTGTGATATATCTAGTCAGCAAAGGGGGAGCAATAGAAACAGCCTAAGTTAGAAATATTTTATTTGCAGTATCATGCAAGACAAAATAAAGACAACAAGGAACATCACAATAAGATAATATAAAGAAATTAGAGGTATAAAATAATAAAGGAGTGGTTAAACTATCAATATTTGAAGATGATATGATTGTATATCTGAAAACCCAAGAGAACCAACTGAAAAACTATTACAAATATGTAAAATTTTTTCCATAAAATAGGGGGTGTAGCTTTAATATAGAGGCACCACTATATACAAACAATAACTAGTTAGAAGATACAGTGATAGAAAAGACCTAACTTAAAATAGAAACCAAAAAGAGAAAACATCTACAAATAAACCTAATTGGTTAAGTGCAGACATAAGTACAGAAATTTTACCACATTTTTGTCACTACTGAATGACCCAAAAGACAACTTGTACAAATGGAAAGATACACCATGTTTCTCGACTCATTAACCAAAAGAAGCCACTTTTATCCTGAATTAATTGATAGAGTTAATGTGATTCCAACATAGTCACCATAGGTTTTTTGGAAGTAGACTAGCTTATTCTGAAGTTCAGTTGGAAAAACAAACAATAGCTAGAAATCCTCTGATTAAAAAAAAGTAATGGGGGCAGGTACCTTTATAAAATACAAAAATATTTTTTCATAACATACTATAAAACCTCTATGATAAAAACTGTGGGGCTGCTTAATGAATAGCTATAGTGATCCAGAATAAAAAGTACAGAAATGTCCCATATATAACTGTGAGTTTAGTGGTAGAAAGATGAATTATTATTTAATAATACTGGGTTGGATGGTAGTCATCTGAAAACAAAATAAGTTGGATTCCTACTTAGCTTAATAAAGGTCTAGGAAAAATATGAGTGATTTCTTTTATTACTTGCAATGGAGGAATCTTCTTTAACTTTCATTCAAAATCCAGAAGCCATGAAGGAAAAGAGTGATGACACCAGTTATATTTTGTAAAAGCACAATTTCTACAAAGTAAAAACATCATAAGTAAAGCAAAAGACAGGCTGAGAAAAAAGCATTTGCATCTTGTATCATAGACACAAAACATACATAAAAAATGCCTAGGATTTGATAAGGACCAACAATAGGTAAATGAGAAAACAATAAAAAGAAATTTCACACAAAAATGGAAATATTAATGACTTTTGAATTGATGACAAGATGCAAATGTGTTGGGAAGCTTATGGGACACAAATGATCATACATTACTGGTTGGGAGCACAAATGGCTGCAGTCCCTAAGGAAAACAACCTGGCTGCATATATCAAAATTGAAAATGCATATACCCTATGACCCAGGACCACATCTTGGTACTTACATATACTGACATTGGTGCAAAATGAAATATAAATATGGCTATTCATAGCAGGATTATTTATCATAGTAAATGTGTAGAAATAACATTCTCAATAGGGTAATGGTGAATCTGTGAAGGAACATCCATACCATATAACACTATATAATGGTAACAAAGAATGAGGAAGCTACAGAATGATAAAGAAAGATCTCCAAGGAATATCGCTAAGTTAAAAAAAAAAAGCAGAAACCCGGGTAATATGGTATATTTTGTTAGAATTAGACATATATATTCATATTTCCTTGTGTCATATAAAGAAACTTCATGATGGGCGGGCCACGGTGGCTCAGCAGGTAAGAATGCTTGCCTGCCATGCCCAAGGACCCGGGTTCGATTCCCGGTGCCTGCCCATGTTAAAAAAAAAAAACTTCATAAGAATATATAAAAAGCTAGTAAAAGTGGTTACCTGTATTAGGGGAGGAGTAGTCATGAGAAGTAGGCAGATGAGGGACTGTGGAGGAAAAGGAAAACTTTTCTTTATATGCTTTTAATAGTTTGCCTTAATTTTTGAACCATTTAAATGTATTTCTTATGCAAAAACAAAAACATAAAAAAAGAAATAATGAAGGAACTTGGCCTGAAAAGAGGAAGCTAGAGGACATGGGCTGGTACCAGTATACATTCCTATTTCTGTTCTCGCCACATAGTACCCTTGGTATTTTAAGGATGACCAGAATGCTGAAAGAGAGGCTTACTAAACCTCTGGTGTCTTCTTTCTGATCTCTCCTCATAACACCATTGGTATTTTCAAGGCTATTACCTTGCCAAAAATGAAGTGTACACACGCTTCATGTGGGAAGTGATGGGCTCCTCACAACATTAACTTTTGTTCCGATAATACGCGGGTTCCTTTTAGGTGGCCTCGTTCAGATAAAATTAGAACTCTAAGAAAAGAATTAACAATAACTACTGATGTGGCAGAAGCAGAGCATGAAAGGTTTAAATCAAGAGAAAAGAAACCGAAACTGGACCATTCCAACATGTTGGAAGAGAGAAAAATAAGTCACAGCAATAAAAAGTAATAGACAAAATATTAAAAATAGGACGGAAGTAGAAAGTTAAAAACTGAAGTTAGAATAAATGTAAAAGTTTAAAACCCCTCTGGAAAACATCTGTAGTACAGCTGTTCTATTAATTGATTGAAAGCACAAATTCAAGCATTAACTGACCAGCGAACCGGGGTTAAGAGAGAAGCATTTTCCGTGCCTATTGAAGCGCATAACTGGAAGAGCCGTCGCTCTGCCACATGATGGACTGAGGGAGTACTTAAGATCTGGCCAAGATGCTCCTTAGGAAAAAAAAAATTTTTCTCTTAATCACAGACAAATGAGTCATTGAGGGCCCAAATTTCTGCTCCATATAACACAAACTCAATAATTTTATTCCATGAAATGTTTAAGGAAGGTGTAATCAAAAGCCGACTGCAGCACATTAAAAAAAAGAAAAAAAAAAACCCCACAAAACTCAATAAAACTTCCACAGAATGACTAGCTTTCAGCGGTGTGTTTCCTGATGTACCCTACAAGTTAAACTATGTAATGTAGACCAAAGTAATGGAATGAAGTGATATATTATATAGAATCATTAACTATAAAAACCGGCATAAGTTGGAGAAAACCCTGTGTTTATTTTTAAATAAAATTGTAAGAGTTCTTTATAGAAGGATATTAAAAGTAGGTTTATTAGTCTTTAGAATATTTTTTTAATTTGTCCTTTATTTTTGTTTATGGCATTTCTTCTGACCAAGAGAAGTATTCTTTTTTTATAAGCAAATATTAAAATCGGGTACATTTTGTTTTCTTCTTTTGCTTATATGCGTAAGCCATTCTTTCTATATTAGAGATCAGATAAAAATTAAAATGTATTTTCTTTTTCCCTCCTTTTCTTGCTTATTTGAAATTATATGTTCAGTATATTATGAACGATTATATATATATATATATGACACTATTTCCAGTGTAGTTCTGGTCCATTGATATAGCACACCCAGATTTAATACGTTTCTGGATCTCATTATTATTATTATCAATTAAATGTGCTCCCCTCATTATTCTTTGGGGTGACCATGGAGGTGCACTGCTCAGATCTCCTTTCAAGAGAAGCCACTATGGGGAAGGAAGGAGAGAGACAGCCTCCAGCTGTTGCACCTTTGGATCTGCCTGTGTGCTCAAATAGAGGCCAATACCGGGCATGGCTGGGATACGAGAGCCAGTCCATTCCTGCTCGACATTTAACACCTCTAATAAGTAATTTTTATTGTGGAGTTTCTATCACCCTAGCCCAGACTTTTCTTGGAATTGTGCTGAAATATGCCTTCCTTGCCTTTCTCTTACCACAAACATAAAACCTGCATTAATGCTGTAAAGGCTTTCTCGGGCTCTCCTGCTCCATTTCCTCTTTATCCTTGGCAAGCATTTCTCCCAGTAAATCTCTTGCACCATCTAATTCTGTCTTGGTGTCTTCTTCTAGGGGACCTAAATTGACCTAGTGCATACCGAGTGTCCAAGAATGGAGATGGTAAGATGGAGTTAAGGGACAGGTTCACTCACTGCAAGCTGGCAACAAGTGTAATGTAGGTCATGGAGCCCCTGGCACAAGTTGGAGACCTAACTGATGATGTTTACACCAGTGGTGACATGGGAATATGTCCTGGTGAAGGAACACACTTGTAAGTGATGATTGAGGCTTTTGAAGGCTTTGGTTAGGGCATTGCCTACAAGCAGTGGACATGGTAGGTTACTACTCAGTTGTACAGTTGTATTAATGCTCAGCAGATGGATGATGAGAAACTGAAGGAGAGGGGTGTTGTTAACAAACATAGGCTCAGTTTGATAGCCAGGGTGGGCCTTTTTGGTAGCTTGGAAAGAAGGCCTTATATTCTGCAATGGAAGTGTAGACGCAGCTGGGGAGAAATGTCAGGATTGAACAGAGTGACAGAATTCCAGAGATGTTACACTAAGGCTAAGAGCTCCATGTAAAACCTGAGACCCTGAAACATGGGTTGGAGACGTTTAATTGTATGCTCCCAAGGAGACTGGCTCTGCTTACTCCTCTGAATGCTCAGAGCCTACAGAGGTGATTCACCTCTCTTTATTGAGAGCTAGTCTTTCTCCCATGTAGGAAAACATTGCAGAACTCTCGCCCTAGAAAAGCAACAGGTGTTCGCTCCAGAGTTGCCCTCACATCCCCTGGCTGTCACGGTGATAACTAAGGTTAAATCATAGCATAATTCAACTGAGGATGTTGGGAATGATAAGGGAGAACACAGATTATATCTGGAAAGAGTTGAAAATAAAAATTTTTAGCATGTGGGCAGGATCCAGAGGAGTATGCCTGGGATAAGATTTTGAGGGTTTTTCATCAAAGGGGGCTGGAATGTATGACAGGATATGCCATAATGTATTGACTTGATGACACTTTCTTGAGTCACAGTATTCAACATTCTGGAAAATTTACTGCCAGGGTGGTTTTTTTTTTTTACATGGGCAGGCACCGGGAATTGAATCCGGGTCCTCTGGCATGGCAGGCAAGCATTCTTGCCTGCTGAGCCACCGTGGCCCACCTGCCAGGGTGGCTTTTAAAAGCTTGGAGAAAACAATGGCCCACACTGAGAAAAGTACAAATGCCTGGTAGATGGTAGGAGAAGAGATACAAGGCTCAAGGTGGTAAGCATGCTGGTATGGAAACATTATTGAGGCTAGAAGATCCATATGAGGATTATGTTATTGAACATAATTGGACAAATGGGGAAAAGAGGACAAATGATTCTTCACTAGGGTCGATCAGGAATGTCCTGGTGAGGGGTTACCAGTATCACTAAGAAGTTCAGTGGAAGATCTCTTTTGTAGGTCAGGGCTGATGACAGGAAAGGAAGACTCTGAGCCAGACTTGTTAATCACAATGGGGTTGATGGGGCTCCAAGATAATGGAGGTCAGGTGGCAGCACATGACTATCATATGTTACTATAATCCTCACAGTCAGTTTGTAGCTAAGAGGTCTTGACCTGCAAGGAGTTGTAGAAATAGTTAATGAGATATAGTGACTCTAGGAGGAAAATAGATGAGCAGGAAACTACTGGGCTACTTAATATCACTAATCAGAAGAATGCAAAAATAGAGGAGCAGGAGGTTGAGAGCAATAGCCCAGTAAAATGTCACAATCCCTTGCTCAGTTCCCAGAACTGAGATACTATTTTAGATCTGGAACTCATTGACTGAAGGGTTGGCTGGGTCCCCAGAAGGAGAACCCTCAAAATTATGGCGGATATATATTGTAAATATTTCTTCAGGCCTTTCCCCATTGAAATTTATGGACATTTACTCAGGTGATTGTATGAAGGGTAAATGGGAATACTAACATTTTAAAGGCTACCAGATGCAGGGCCCAAGTTGACATCAATACCCAGTAGCCTAGAGCATCATCATGCCCTTCCCGCTTTTAGAGTGGGGTCACATGAGGATGATTAGTAACTGGGGCCTTTGACAAAATCCAGCTTACAGTGTGTACACTGGGTCCACAGATCTACCCAGTGGTCACTACCCAGGTTCTTGAGTGTACATTTGGAATTTATTTACTTGGGATTTGTAATCACCCCAATGGGCCCTTTGTCCATGAGGTAAGAGCTATTAAAGGGAATAAGGCCAAGTGGGAAGCCTTCGAAATGACCCTCCTGTATGGACCAAGATGGTAAATCTCAAACAATTTCTCACCCAGATGTGATGGCAGATATTAGTGCAACCATTAAAGATCCAAAGGATGCAGGGATGATGATCCCTATCCTATCTCTGTTTAATTCACCAGTCTGGCCCTGAAGAATCCAGATGAATTGCAGGGAGTAGCTGTAGATTACCACAAACTCAGCCAAGTAGTAGTCTGGATAATGTCCCTTGTGACAGGCATGGTTCCATTGGTAGAGCAGACTAGTAAGGCTTCAGGTACATGTTCACCAAGATCTAGCAAAAGGGATCAGGAATAGTTCACATTCATATGGAACAGACAACAACATTCATTTGCTTCAGATAACTTGTGCTGGTTTGAAAGGAAGTATGCCCCCTAGAAAAGTCATGTTTTGGTCAAAATCCCATTTCATAAGGGTAGAATGGTCTCTGTTCAATATGTATGTTTGAAACTGTGATCGGATCATCTCCCTGGATGATGTCATTTAGTCAAGAGTGGTTGTTAAACTGGATTAAGGGATGACATGTCTCCACCCATTTGGATGGGTCTTGATTGGTTTATTGGAGTCCTATAAAAGAGGAAATATCTTGAAGAATGAGAGATTCAGAGAGAGCAACACTACGAAGCAGAGAGTCCACCAGCCAGCGACCTTTGGAGATGGAAAAAGCCTCCCGGGGAGCTTCATGAAACCGGAAGCCAGGAGAGAAAGCTAGCAGATGAGAGAGGAGCCCTGACTGTGTTCACCATGTGCCCTTCCACTTGAGAGAGAAACCCTGAATTTCATTGGCCTTCTAGAACCAAGGTATCTTTCCCTGGATGGATGCTTTTGACTGGACATTTCTATAGACTTGTTTTAATTGGACATTTTCTCGGCCTTAGAACTGTAAACTAGCAATTTATTAAAATCCCCTTGTTAAAAGCCATTCCATTTCTGGTATATTGCATTCCGGCAGCTAGCAAACTAGAACATAACTTTTCATGTAACCCTCTATCATTATATAAACCAAAGAGATCTGAACCATCTAAAAACCTTCTGAACATCACATTGATCCATTGCATTGAGAACATCATGCTGATAAAGCAGAACAAAGACAAGGTGGCTAGTATGATGGAGTCCTTGATAATACATGTGATAAAACACATGTATTCTAGAGTATGAGTGATATACCATAAAAAGATTCATGAACCTTCTACTTAAATAAAGCTTTTAGAAGTTCAGTGGTCAGGACTGTGCCCTGACATGCCCACCTAAATAAAAGGCAAATTGCTGCATCCTGTATCCCTTACTTTGAGGAAAGAAGCTTCTAGGGCCTGGTAGGCTTCTTTGGGTTCTGGAAGTGACACATTCTATACCTGTTCTGCTCTGGCCATATACCAAGTGACAAAGAAGGCTATAAGATTTTGGTGGGGCCCAAAGTAGGCAAGGGCTTTCCAGAATATCCGTGGTGCAAGAAGTCCCCCGTTTTGGCCTTATGATCTGACAAAATGCCCATCAAGTGATTAATGGATAAACAAAATGTGTTGTACGAATACAATGGAGTATTATTACACCTTAAAAAAGGAAGTAGTGTTACAAGTTACAACAAAGATGAATCTTGAAAACATTTTGCTAAGTGAAAGAAACCAGACACAAAAGGCTGCATATCATATGATTCCATACATATGAAATGTCCAGAATAGGTAAGTTTGTAGAGAAAGAAGGTAGACTAGTGGTTGCGATGGATGGGGTTAGGGTAGGGGGTTGAATTGGGACTAACTGCTAAGAGGTATGGGATTATTTTGGGGGTAACAGAAATGTTCTGGAACTAGGATGATGGATGTACACCATAGTGAACATACTAAAAACCACTTAAGCATGTACTTTAAAGTGGTAAATTAATGTTAGGTGAATGTTCTAGTAGCTAGCTGCCAGAATGCAATATACCAGAAACGGAATGGTTTTTAAAATGGGGAATTTAATGAGTTGTTAGAATACAGTTCTAAGGCTGAGATAATGTCCCAATTACAACAAGTCTATAGAAATGTCCAATCAAAGGTATCCAGGGAAAGATACCTTGGGTCAAGAAGGCCAATGAAGTTCAGGGTCTCTCTTGCATCCGAGAAGGCACATGGTGAACACAGTCACAGTTTCTCTCTCGGCTGGAAAGGCACATGGCAAGCAAGTTATCATCCACTAGCGTTCTCTCCTGGCTTCCTGTTTCATGAAGCTCCCCAGGAGGTGTTTTCCTTCTTCATCTCCAAAGATAGCTGGCTTGTGGACTTTCTGCTTCTCGTGGTTATGCCATTCTTCTCTGCTCTTTCTGAATCTCTTATTCTCCAAAATGTTTCCTCTTTATAGGACTCCAGAGATTTATGAAGACCCACACCAATGGGTAGAGACATGTTATCACCTAATCCAGTTTAACAACCACTCTTGACTAAATCACATCTCCAGGGAGATGATCTGATTACAGTTTCAAACATACAGTATTGAATAGGGATTATTCTGCCTTTATGAAGTGGGATTTTGATTAAAACATGGCTTTTCTAGGGTCCATACATCCTTTCAAACCAGCACACTTCACCCTCTGGACCCTAAAAAAGACATGTTTTCCCTGTATACAAAATACATTTATTCCATAATGAAATCAGAGTACCTTAAACCATTCCAGTAACAGTTCAAATACAAGATTAAAATCAGTACAAAGTCTCATCAAATTAGTTAAAGGCATAGACAGTCCTAAGGCAAAATTTTCTCCATTTGCTCTGGACCTGGAAAACTCAAAACAAGTTAGAAACGTACAAACTCCTATCAAAGTTAGTTACAGGCATAGTCTGTTCTAAGGCAAAATTATCTTCTGTCTCTGGACCTATAAAAACTCAAAACAAGTTATTTGCTGCCAACATGCAAAGGAGGAACATTCATAGGGTACATATATATGTTTCCATAGGGAGGAAGGAACACAGGGGTCAGCAGACCCATGCAGTTTTGAAAACCTGCAGGGCAAAGTCCATTAGATTTCAAAGTGTGAAAATCTTCAGGGCTTTAGAAAACAGCAGTACCACCCTTTCCAAAGGCCTATGCAGAGGCCTGCCTCTCTTCAAATGCAACCTTGGGGGACATTGGGGAGACCACCTTTCTCTCAGTTCCACCCTCTCCAAGCATTGGGGCTGCACCCAGGCTCTCTGCCATCTCCAGGGCACACGCTCAACCCCACCATGTGGTGAGGCCAGGCTCTCCCCAAACCCCAAGGAATGTGCTTCACCCTCTCCAAGGCTTGAGGCGGCATGACTCTTCCACTGCAATGAGGTGGAAGGCCCATCCTTTGCCTTTGGGGGAAACTCACCCTCTGCATGGGCTTGGGTGGGTTCACTCTCCTGGCCCAAGGCTTCTTGACTTCAGACCTCAGCCTCCATGGTTTTGCCTCTGAAGTTATTTTTCCTCCAAAGTACCCCTTCTCTGAACTCCCCAGTCCAGACTGGGAGTGGCTCTGTTTATACAGGTCCCACAGCTCTCTCTCATTGGCTTTCTATGCAGTAGCCTTGGATCATGCCCATCAGACATAAGGAGTTTCCACAAATCCTTCCTGGATAACTCCATGTCCAATCCTGGCTTTCTCTGAAATGGCTGACTGGTTTCTCATTTGGTCAAGTCCTTATGTGGGACACTGTTCTCTCGGGTCTCCCTTCCAGGAAGCCCAGAATTCTCTAGAACATCAACTTCTGATTTCTTTGTACCCAAGAGTTCAGTTCTCAGCTTATCTCTTTCCTGTTGCATTTCACTATAAGCTGCGAGGAGAAACCAGGCTGCACTTTCAACATTTAATTTGGAGATCTCTTCTGTTAAATATCCAAGTTCATGGCTTTTAAAATCAGCCTTCCAGCCAAAGCCGCTAGTCAATTTTGCCAGATTATCTGCCATTTTAAAACAAGGCTCATCTTCCTTCCACCCTGTAATAACACACATCTCATTTCTGTCTAGAGCCTGGTCAGAGGTATCTTTAGAGTCCACATTTCTACCAACAGTTTCTTCAAAGCATTTTAGGCCTTCTCTGTCAAGCTCCTCAAAACTCCTCCAAAATCTTCCCCTTATGCATTTAAAAAGTGGTTCCAACATGTTTGGTATTTGCAAACCTCAGCAGCACCCCATTTCTCTGGTACCAAAATCTGTTCTAGTTTGCTAGCTGCTGGAATGCAATATACCAGAAACAGAATAGCTTTTAAAAGGGGGAATTTAATAAGTTGCTAGTGTACAGTTCTAAGGCTGAGAAAATGTCCAATTAAAACAAGTCTATAGATGTGTCCAATCAAAGGTATCAAGGGAAAGATACCTTGGTTCAAGAAGGCCGATGCAGTTCAAGGTCTCTCTCTCAAGTGAGAAGGCACATGGTGAACACAGTTTGGGCTTCTCTCTCAGCTGGAAGGGCACATGGCGAACACAGCATCATCTGCTAGCTTTTCTCTCCTGGCTTCCGGTTTCATGAAGTTCCCCGGGAGGTGTTTTCCTTCTTCATCTCCAAAGATCGCTGGCTTGCAGACTCTCTGCTTCTCGTGGTTATGCTGTTCTTCTCTGCTCTCTCTGAATCTCTTATTCTGCAAAATGTTTCCTCTTTATAGGACTCCAGAGACTTATGAAGACCCACACCAATGGGTGGAGACATGTCATCATCTAATCCAGCTTAACAACCACTCTTGACTAAATCACATCTCCAGGGAGATGATCTGATTACAGTTTCAAACATACAGTATTGAATAGGGACTATTCTGCCTTTATGAAGTGGGATTTTGATTAAAACATGGCTTTTCTAGGGTCCATACATCCTTTCAAACCAGCACAGTGAATAATATCTCAATTTAAAAATAAGTTAAAGGTTTTCCTGTGGGATGCAGTTGTAGCCATTGGGTCAGAAACTTGAGTGATTTTTGCCTTGTTTTTCTGTTTGTTTTCTCCCCTCTTTTAGCTTGTCTGCAGAATGCATTCATGGAGCACAAGAAGAAGAAGCAGCTGAAGCTGTTATGCTGGTATTGTAATAGAGATTTTAATGATGAGAAGATCCTTATACAGCACCAAAGGGCAAACCATCTTAAATGCGATTTATCACAAGAAATTGCACATAGGACCTGGCTTAGCTATTCTTTGCATGCAGGTAAATAAGGAGACAATAGATGCTGTACCAAATGCAATACCTGGGAAAATAGATATAAAGCTGGAAATATATGGTAAGGAAGGTAGTCCAGAAGAAGACATTGATGAAAGATGATGACTTCTTGAACAGAAAATATAAGAGGGTCAAAAAAAGGAAGCACAAGATGATTCTGATGAATATGATGTTGACTCAGTAGCTTCAACTTATTTTGACTACAGCCTGTTCAACCTCAACAAGGTTATAATCCACCCACCCACCTGATGGCTCAGCCAGAACTACCCACCAGTTCTGGGAGCACCAGGGATGCCTCTAGGCATACCTCCATTAATGCCAGGTGTTCCTCCTCTTATGGCAGGAATGCTACCAATTATGCTATGCATGCCACCTGTATTGCATCATCAGAGAAAATACACCCAGTCATTTTGCGATGAAAATATAATGATGCCAACAGGTGGAATGATGCCACCTGGACTAGGAATATCCCCTCTGATGCCTGGTATGCCACAATATATGCCCCTACAAGTTCCACGTCATGGAATTCCTCTAAAGACTCAAATACAGACTGTTTCACCACCAGGTATTCTTAATAGACCACCTGCACCAGTAGCAACAGCTCCTGCTCCACAACCTCCAGTTACTAAGCCTCTTTTCCCAAGTGCTGGACAGCCTCAGGCAGTTGTTCAAGGACCTGTTGGTACAGACTTCAAGCCCTTAAATAGTACCCCTGCAACAACTACAGAACCCCCAAAGCCTACATTCCCTACTTATACACAGTCTACAGCTTCAACCGCTAGTACAACAAGTAGCACTGCCACTAAGCCAGCTACTTCAATAATAAGTAAGCCTGCTACACTTACAACAACCAGTGCAGCCAGCAAGTTGATCCATCCAGATGAGGATATATCACTGGAAGACAGTAGGGCGGTTACCTAAGTATCAATGTAATCTTCCTTGACCAGGACAGGCCCGCATTGGACCAATTGGAGGTATGATGCCACCACAGCCAGGCATCACACAGTAACAATGAGACCCCAGTGCTGCCTCATGATCAATATGGTGGTCCTCATCAAGGCATGCCAAGTTATGTTCCTGGTTCTATACCACTGTATGGTCAGGGACTGTCAATCGTGCCCCCTTGATTGGCCTCCTTGACCTCCAATGGGAATGAGACTTCCTGTAATGTCACAAGGTGGCTGTTCCTGATCTTACTTCAGGTAGTCTAGTAGCTTTGGAGAGTAAGCCTTTTCTCAACTTATGCTTTGCTTATATAGCCAAGCTTCCATCAATTAAGTCTTCATTGTGACTTTAACAAAAATTATCTTCCCACATATCAGGAACTATTGGACATTTATTTTATATTGGAAAAATTATTTGGAAAATAAAGCTGGAGCATTTCCTAAAATTACAATTTATACTGTATGGCTTCTTTTTCATGTTTCATCTGGGGTTTTAGAAGTGACCTATAGTAAATATGGTTCGTTGAATTGTGAAGGCACTGGAATTATATGAACATACCACCTTAATAAAGGCAAGTTTTGTAAGCTTATACTGCTATGTGTAAAGTTATGCCTTCACAGCATTTCAGATGCTGTTGGATTTCATGTCCCCAACTTACCTTAGTGAGGGCTGTAACTGGATCAAGCACCTTTATATGGGAAGTCTGAACGTGTAATAATATTTAATGTATTTAGAATTCCTGATGTTGCAGGGTTTAAGAAAACTGACCCACCAAGTTCATGTGACTGTTCTGTTCTGTTAAAACTTCATTGTAATAAAAGGAGGGAAATAATTATGACTTTTTATTCATAATCCAGTGGTGGACCACACTGCCTGAAAGGTTTGTACAGATGCATGCCGCAGTGGATGCTCACATAATAATAAAAATCATGATTGTTCAACTCAACAACAAAAAGATAGCCAATCCAATTACAAAATGGGAAAAAGACTTGAACAGACACTTCTCAGAAGAGGAAATAGAAATGGCCAAAGGGCACATGAAGAGATGCTCAACGTCCCTGGCCATTAGAGAAATGCAAATCAAAACCACAATGAGGTATCACCTCACACCCACCAGAATGGCCATTATCAACAAAACAGAAAATGACAAGTGCTG
>PVIY010050424.1:0-16221 GCA_004026745.1 Myrmecophaga tridactyla
GAAAGAAAGAAAGAAAGAAAGAAAGAAAGAAAGAAAGAAAGAAAGAAAGAAAGAAAGAAAGAAAGAAAGAAAGAGAAGGAAGAAAGAGAAAGAAAGAAAAAGGAAGGAAGGAAGGTAGGAGAGAAGAAAGGAGGGTGGGCAGGAGGAAGGGGAGAATGAGGGAAGGAGGAAGAATAAGCATGAGAACTAGAAACCCATTAAGACTATCCAATGAACTCCAGTAAATCTGGATGTTTGGAGCAAAGAACAACATGTGGAGTTATATAGGTTCCTATTCAGGTTACATTCTAAACATACCTGTCCTTGGATACACTTCAATCTCCCATCTTCCCAGATCACTCATTACCACTTCAGTCTCCTAAGACAAGGCAGGCTGAGAGGAGAGAGTCAAGTCTGTCTTCAAAAGGTTCTTTCTGACATCGAGAAAGATGTTGCTCAGAGATGCCTGCCTACTTTGATGAAAAGTAGATTATTAGGCTCCTAAAAAGAGTTATGTGTTGAGAGAACAAATAAAGAAAGAACTTTCCATGCATAGAGGTGGAAAATATATATTCTCTTGTAAAATGTACAGATAAGGATTCAGAGATTTAGGAATGCTTTGGTGTCGCTGCAGTAGAGAGTGTCTTGTGCAGAAATTTAAGACCACACCATAAAATTAGAAGAATAACGGTGAATGATTTTATAATTTTTTCATAATCCTAGGATTTATAGAAAGCAGTTCTACCTAATGCACAATTCCTTTTTTGTTTGTTCTCTTTCTTGTTTCCCCCACCTCTGTTTTGAATTTTCAAAGATAAGAGGTCTTGGAAAGTGCTGATTTAAGATTTGGCAAAGTGGAGTCCGATATATTTTTCTGGTCCTGCAATAGTAACACTGTTACATTTGTCTGAAAGACCTAAGATCAAAGTAGTAGCAACGCACACTCACAAGCACAACCACAAGCACATGTACACAAACACATACAAAGAGCACGCATACTGCTCTAGTTTGCTAGCTGCTGGAATGCAACGCACCAGAGACGGATTGGCTTTTAATAAAAGGGGATTTATTTCATTAGTTCTTCAGAGAATAGGCAGCTAACTTTCAACTGAGGTTCTTTCTTATGTGGGAAGGCACAGGGTGGTCTCTGCTGGTCTACTCTCCAGGCCTCTGGGTTCCAACAGCTTTCCCCGGGGTGATTTCTTTCTTCATCTCCAAAGGCCTGGGCTGAGCTGCGAGTGCTGAGATGAGGTATGCTGAGTTGCTTGGGCTGTGCTACGTTGCGCTCTCTCATTTAAGCACCAGCCAATTAAATCAAACATCATTCATTGCAGCAGGCATGCCTCCTAGTTGACTGCAGGTGTAATCAAGAGCAGATGAGGTTCACATGCCATCGGCTCATGTCCACAGTAGTATAACTAGACATCTTCACCTGGCCAAGTTGACAACTGAATCTAACTACCACACACATGCACGCTGCACCCTTTTGTATATTAATGTGATTTAGTTTGGAAAAGCAATGCTTCCACACCTCAACAAATCATTCCTTATATCATGATGCTCATGTATCCTAGCAGGACACAAATCTAAGGTAAGATTTATTTTATATAAAGAGTAGGATGTATCCATGTAGCTTCAATAGTAACTAATACCAGTTGTGCTGTCATGGTATATTAGTGGATATTATATTTTCATAGATCTTTGCAGTTTACAACTTTTTTCCATTCATTTGTTAACGATTTATCAACCACCTACTATGGACCAGGCACTGTTCTAAGCTCTTGGGATAAATTGGGATCTTCACCTTCGGAAAAGATCACATTTTAGAATCACCTATTTGAGACATGCAGTAATTTTTTATGCACATTCTTTTTGGGACAAGATGACTTAAACCTAGGTATTTTAATCCAAAAATGTTCTGTTTCTCTGACAAAAGTATAGACAATGAAAAAAAAAAAAAAAACACCCAGACAATTACATCAACCATGGGTAAATGATTTGGGGAGGGGCATGTAATTAATTTAACTGGTAAACAAACATTCCACAAAGGTACTTGGAAGAGGTCAAGTAATAATAATTCTTTACAGTATTGATAGGAAAATTAGAATGTTACTTCGTACATATTATCAAGTTATTAGAATTCATTTTTTTGGCTTGACTCTAAATTTATACTGTGATAGCACAGAAAAGAGCTTCTGTTTCACATGACATTTCTGCATTAGATAGGCCCCACGTGAGTACAAATGTATTTCTTCACCAAAGTAATTGATATTATAGCTTTCATTTCCCTTAATAAACATAAGTATTTTCCACTAGATTTAGTATTAAATATTTTTCAAATGTGTATCACCATATTCACATTCAAACTTATCTAGTTAAATAGAAATCTCCAACCTATCTCAAATTTATCTTAACCCTTGACACATGAAGAGTGAATTTCAACCTTAGAGTTAGCTGAGTTTGAGATTTATTTGGGTTTTCTACTAACGCTGTATGTAAGCTACTCAGATATGAGCTCAAGAGCACCGTGGATATTGTATTCTTAATTTATTATGGTATTAGTTTTTATTTGAATTTCATGAGAAGAAAAACCATTTGATTGTGTTGAACCCAATCACTTTAAAGATGGGTAGCTTTGGAACTCATTTTTATCTCTTTAATATTTTCCAACATTTACTATACTTTTATTTGTAGTATTGAAATAATTATTTGGTTACATTTGACAGCTTAATATTAAGTCTTACCACATAAGCACCTATAAAAGGAAGATGTCTATAAAAGAAAAAAATTGTGATTGTAGATTAAAGAGTGCTGGAGTATGGAAGAGGGAGATAAGCCCCAAATAATGTGTAAATTATAGAAAGGAAACACAACAGGAAATGAGCCCAGGTCAGTAACAATCCATATGTTCATTTAGTAATTGCATTTTGATATTTAAAGGAACACTCTGATGGAAAAAAATTCCCTTCATTTTCTATTTTGAGAAATTTTAAGTTAATGAGAATAGCTTTCCCCCAATCTCTTCTGCTCTGCAAGTATGAGAGATGTTTTTTTTTGTACATTTCAGTGTTCTCATTTGTAGGCAATTTATAAGATCTTAAGATGAGAATTTTCACATTCACAATTACCAGAAAGACCTGCCAAATACTCTGACTTTCTGGAACTTCACAAAACACCATTTAGAGTGAGCTGTACAGAACAGAAGAATTTACCAGCCTACCCAAGGTTTGCAATCAGGGCTTCATGGGATAGTTTGATTAACATAGGATAATTTATCAATCAGGGTACAGTCGAAAGAACCCTCCATTAGTTATTTTAACAGAGGAATTTGATATAGAGAATTGTCAATCGGGTATTACAGAAATGAAAACACAAAAGGAGGGCATGGTGGATTGACAAGAGTAGCAACTGCAGGATGTGGCTATCATTCCTAGCATTCAGAAAACAAATGGAAATGATGAAAGTATTAAAATTAGAAGCCTGGAAGGAGGCTTTTAGAGTTGGGACCCAGAACTCTGATGCAGGGGTCCTGCCTGGCTGGTGCTGGTGCCTCAGGAGCGCAGAGGAGGGAATCCATACAGTTGGGACATAAACTAGCTGGTTCTAATTTCATTGAGGAGGATCCAAGAGTCTCCTTCTAGGATGTGGAAAAACTATAAAATGGAAACAACCACAGCTATTGAACTTATGCCACTACCAGTGAAAGGGCTGTTTCAAGGGTGAAACTGAAAAAACACAACCTTCTTCTACTTGCCTTCCAATCTCCTTCAAGTGCCTGCCATTGGAGCTAGCTGACCATGAAGCTGTATGGTTTGCCCTAAGATCACAAGGCAGAATATGGAGGGGTGGATTTGAAGCTGAGAAAGACAATAGTTTAATGGCTAATAAAGAAGGAACACAGCCTTTATTAATTTGTCAGTCACATATCATTACTCTTTAGGAAGCTATGCTCATAGTTTTGTAACAGAAAAAAAATATTAATAATTGCTAGTGGTTAAAAGCATTTGCTCTGTGCTAAGTTCTATGCTAAGCTCTATGCGCATTGTCGTATTTAATTATCAAGACATCTAATGAGATGGGAAGCATTATGAACCAGGTACAGAGGTATCCAAACTGATAAAAGCACATCATCTTAAAACCAAACCTGTCTACCCAGTGGTTTTCTAAATCACTTTTAGCAAGTGGGAAAGCCAGAAGGGTTCAAAGAGTTTCTTAACTAGGACTATAAGCCATGGTTTTGCAGAAACATCATAGACTTTCTCCTAGCCACAGTTTGAAAAAAAAAAAAAGTGGTAATATTTAAAGGGAAAAAAGAGACATGCTGAAGTCATTAATTGGTTTTCTTTAGAACCACTTCACAAAAAATACTCTGTTTTCAATTCAAAGCATGAGGATATAGTAAATAAGTCCTCTTAGTTTTAAATGGAGACTAGAAAACTCACTGAGTGCTTAGAAGGGCCATTAAGAGTCATAACGGCTAGTGAGAGTAGAAGATCAGAATGAATTAATATCCTGGTTTTAGGGGTGCAGGGGTAGTTCAGTGGTAGAATTCTCGCCTGCCATGTGGGAAACCCAGATTTGATTTCCAGTCCATGAACCTCCCAAAAAACAAACAAACAAACAAAAAATTTCAACAAATGGTGCTGTAATAATGGGATACTCACATGGAAAAATAATGAAATATGACCCCACCATATTGCATACAAAAAAAAATCCTGGTATTTAGTAAGCAATTCATAACTACTAAGATCTAATAAGAAGCTATGGTATCACTGCAACTAGTATAGGTGTAACTGTTATTTATTTTTTCCCCTCTATGCCGTGCTTGAGGCATAGCGAGGAAACATCTGCTTGATGTAAATGCATGGACAAATACAAAATAACCCCCCTCAATAACACCATGATACAGGAATTATTGTTATAGTTTTGTAGCTAAGGAAAGCAAGACTTAGCTAAAAAAAAAAAAAAAAAAAAAAAAAAAAAAAAAAAAAAAAAAAAAAAAAAAAAAAAAAAAAAAAAAAAGCAGATGGAATTTAAATCTGAGTCCATAGGACTCCAAAAACATCATGTGTTCTACCTCCCACATGACCTGTCAGATGACAAGCCAGTTGCCAAGGAGAAGGATTAATTTGGCTTTTCTTCTAAATTTATTTTTCCTTTGGCCCAAGCTTGCACTTGAGATAGTGTATGGGGAAGACACTGACACAAAAACTCAGGAATTCTATGCAATTCCCTGTCTGTTCATCCCAATCACAATCAAGATGTTTTTCATCAGCAACAGGATAAGAAAGCTTAGGTCTTCAACTGCTAGCAGTCCTAGAAAACATACGACAAGCTAACCATCACAGAAATGGTCTCTTTGGTGTTCAGATAATTTAAAAATGCTTAGGGCGGTGCAATGGTGGTTCAGCGGCAGAATTCTCATTGCCATGCCAGAGACCCGGGTTCGATTCCCAGTGCCTGACCATGACAAAAAAAGAAAAATGCTTATTAGAGATACATGAGATTTAATAGACCATGTAGCATAGAGGGTAAGTTACTCTGTCTATGCTCAAATCCTAGTTTTTCTCCCTATCAGCTGAATGATATTAGGCAAGTCGTTTTACTGCTCTAAGTCACAGGACCTTCGAATATAAAAAGGTGACAATGAGTCCTATCTCATAAGAATGTGAGAATTTATTAATATACTATATGAAAGGCATTTAGTACAATGCTTGCAAAATAGTAGCTGCTGAACAAATGCAATATATCCTTAGTCAATAGGTGGGTTTACATAGTGTCACATTTTATATTGTATTCTACGAAAGCTCTTTATGAAACACATCAAATATTTGAGGTTTGAAACTGATATTCTTCAATACAGATGCCTACAGACTGTTCTTGATATGGAAAATGAAAAGGAACTTAGTCTGGCACCACTTAGTTCACACTGGAGAATGAGAAATTCAAGCCAGTCATATCATGTGCTGCTCACCAAGGCACTGCTGGAATTACATATTCTCATCGAAGGAAGCTTAAGTTTGTAACACCTGCACCATCCTTTCTCTAAAGTTTTTAAAGTGCCTACATTTGACACCATGTTATAAAGCGGACAACCTTATAAGGAGAGTCTGCTAATGTTTCTGGTTGCAATCTACATTGCATAAATCCAAAACAGACCCTCTTCACACCCAGCTCATACTAACTAAAATTGTCTTCAGCACGGGTATATATATTTTGAATTTTGAAATAATTTCAAATTTAATTTGGACAATTTCCAAAGTAATACAATGCCCATATAGAGAACACCATCATAACCCCATTGCCCCAGATGTCTAGATCTACCACCTTAAACCTTTTGCCAGTGTTGCCATTTCTTTTCTTCCTTCCTTCCTTCTTTTCTTTCTTTCTTTCTATCATCTGTTTTCTGGATGTTTGAGAGCAGGCTGCACACATTATGATCCTTGAACACTAATATTTCCATTAGTGCAGTTTTCAAGTTCAAGAAACCTAACAATGATATAATGGTTATGTTCTACATCTTATTTTTTGCTTATACTCCAATATGATCTTTTGAACCTATTCTACTCTAGTCTTAGTTTCCATCCAGTATTATTATCTCTTTAGTTTCTCTTCCTTTTTTTTCTTAACTGTGGAAACATATATACAACATAGATCTTCCCTTTCCGAGCCCCCCAAGCACACTATCCACGATGCTGCTGTGCCCTCACCACCATCCTTTGCTAGAGCTTTCCCTTCACCCCAAACAGAAACCCTGCACTCATTTTGCATTAACTCTCCATTGCCACCCCCACCTCCACCCCCAGTAACTTGTACTTTCTGTATCGACAAATTTATATATTTTCTAATATTTTCTTTGTAGTTACCATGTGACTTAAATTTGACATTCTATATCTATAACAACGTAATTTACTTTGATTCCAATGTAACAATGCCAATGGCATCCATAAACTATGTTCATATATCTTTTTGTCCCTGAGCCTTTCTATAGTTCTCATCACAAATTGCATGTTTTACATTTTGAGTTTTAAAATGTTATTTATCCGTATGTTCTATGTATTTGCCTTTTGGATCTTGTAGGAAGTAAAAAGTGGAGTTACAAATAAAAATACAGTAGTGCACATATTATATTTACACGTCATTATCTTTTTATTTTTTTTTTTTGCATGGGCAGGCCCCGGTAATTGAACCCGGGTCTCCAGCATGGCAGGCGAGTACTCTGCCACTGAGCCACCGTGGCCCACCCTATACATCATTATCTTTACCAGAAAGATTTTTATTTCTTCATTGGCTTTAGTAGATTGCCTAGTGTCCTTTACTTTCACCCGCTGAACTCCCTTCAGCATTTCTTGTAGGGCTGGTCTACTGATGAATAAGTCCCTCAGTTTTTGTTTATCTGGAACTAAACCCTCCTTCACTTTTGAAAGACTGTTTTCCCAGACACAGAACTCTTGGTTGCCAAATTTTGCTTTTAGCACTCCAACTATGCCACTCCTCTGCTTTTTTCCTCCATGGACTATGATAAGAAATCAGCACTTGATCTTATTCAGGCCCCTTTTACATGACATGTTGCTTCTCTCTTAAGGCTTTCAGAATCCTCTATCTTTGGCATTTGACAACTTGATTCTAACATAGTGCAATGTAGATGTTCTTGGCTTTATCCTGTTTGAAGTTTGTTAAGCATCTAGAATGTATATATTCATGTCTCTCCTTAAATCTGGGACATCTTCAGCCATAATTTCTATGAATATTCTCTCAGTCCCTTTCACTCTTCTTCTGGAACTCCCACAGTGCATTTATTGGAACACTAGGTGGTGTCCCACTAGATCCTCAGACTCTGTTCACTTTTCTTTATTCTTTCTTCTGTTGGCTCCTCAGGCTGAAAGCTTTCCATTGTGCTGTCTTTAGGTTCACTGCTTCTTTCTTCCAGCAGCTCCAATCTGCTGTCAAAACACTCTAGGGAATTTTTAACTTTGATTACTGTGTTTGGTTCTATTTCATAATTGTTTCTCTCTATTGATATTCTCTTTGTGTTTGTCGATCATTTTTCTGATTCCTGAACCTCCACATTGATGGTTTCTCATGCTTTAGCCTTTTCCTTTGCAGGGGCCATCACTTCCTGTTTCCTTGTGTGTTTTGCAATCTTTTGTTGAAATCTGGACTTTTTGATATCTTAATGTGTTATGGCTGGTTTAGACTCTGTGGGGTCTGTTTCTTCAGCTTATAGTCAGCTAGTCTTAAGACTGGTTTCCTTGAAAGCCAGGAGTTAACAAGAAAAAAATGGAAAACACCTCTCCTGGTCTTTACAGATTGACCTATAGGGTGTGCTGTCCTTCAGGGCTTGTCCATACAATGAGTTTGGAGAATAGCTCCAGCTAAAGACTAGGGGCCTCTCTGGTCCTTTTTGCCCACACAGCATACATTGGGCATGAGCATGTGGACCTAGGAATTCTCTGTTTTACACAATTCTGAAAGTCCCCTCTTCCCTAGAAAAGTTTCCTCATAGTCCCAGGCACTGCACTGAAGGTCCTAAATTAGCAATCTCTTGCTCTTAGCAGCCACTTGGCTGCTCTCCCACAGCATTCCGTAGGGGAGCTGTATGAGCTGTCTTTTACATGCAAGGTAAATTCTGGGACACGGAGTCCCTCAGACTACCACCAGACATACTGAGCCAGACATACATGATCCCAATCCCAGTATGTACATGAGAATTGCTCTGCTCCCTCTGGAATTAGGACCAAGGGTCTGCACTGGAGGAGAATGAGGGAGGTTCCTGCAAGAACCCTGTGAGATCCTACTGCTTTAAGTAGCTTTTTTCTTGATTCAGCACTCAATCTGTTACTGTAGTCCATTAACTCATTTCTAGACGTTTGAGAAAGATGTTTCTACTCAGTTCTTGTTGGTTGTTCAAAGACTCTGTAAGGGCATGGATACCTGAAGCTTCTCACTCTGCCATCTGAATTTAGGCAGGGACTCAGCATGGGTTTATTCTGAAAGGCATTTTTAAGCTTTTATTTTAGTTTCTTCTATCATCGTACAAACTTTATTATTTTAGTATATCAGTTAGGAGTTTTTTGTTGCAAATGTATGAATACCGAACTGTAGGTTTAAATAAGCATAAAAACATGTAACTTTCTTACAAGGCAGGAGACTGGAGCTCAGTGTTTCCAGGGTGGGCTCAAAGGTCAGTGATGTTATCAAGAGTCAGATGGTGTGTGTCCATTCTTGTTCCCTGTTATTCT
The DNA here is from genome assembly GCA_004026745.1 of Myrmecophaga tridactyla. NCBI lineage: Eukaryota > Metazoa > Chordata > Mammalia > Pilosa > Myrmecophagidae > Myrmecophaga > Myrmecophaga tridactyla. The sequence continues at coordinate 9,222 of PVIY010050424.1, forward strand.
CAGAATGTGCTAGTCCAGCTCTCAGACATTGGCGCTATCACTTAAAAGCATGAATGACATCTGGCACATGCTAAGCAGTCAATATTCCAGAATATTAGTAAATCAAAATGCCAAAAAAGGAAAAAAGACTAAGTAAGAATTTGGTAGAAAATGCACCAAAATATTAAGTCAAATCTCTTCGCTAGCATAAACAGCCATGTGACTTGGAAAAAGTCATTTAACCTTTCTAGGCCTCAGTTTGCTCATCTGTAAAATGAGTATAAATGTTTCTAAGTTATCTTAAATGCCTGCTGCAGTACCTACCATGTAGCAGACACTTAATAAATGAATGAAATAAACACAGGATAATGTGTAAATAAGTATATAGTTAAAAGAAGTATATTTTAGTTATTTATCTCTAAAGGAATTTAAGAATAACTGGACACTCCTAGATTTCTGTAGGGAGTTTAAATTAAAGATATTTCAACAGGGAAGATATTTGCCTGAAGAGATTATAGATATTTGTCTTTCCTGTGTATTGATGGGACTTGACTGATCTAGTCATGTCTATGTGAATAAGCCTTAGATTTGAATTTATTTCCAGTTCACCTAAATCTGTCTGGAAGATAGAACCAGACAGCTGAGTCATTTTCTAACAACTGCCAACTGGTGATGGCTTTCCAAAGCCAGACAATCATCCTGCTTGGTCATCCTCCTTTTTTTTTTTTCTTAACAAAGATCACCAGAATGTATATGCATCGTTTTTCATCTATTGTGTCATAAAACACCAATTTCAAATGCTGGGAAGGTGACCCAGAAAACACACCACCAACAACCACAGAAGTTCACAATGACCACTGGGTTTGTGGTTATTTGAATGGGAGGGAAAGCAAACATGGAAGACCCTGCAGAGAGAGTCCAAGCTCCACCCACCAGAACGACACAAACATTTGCTTGAATTTTCTCACACACAGTTCTTGCCCTCATTGCCTATTCATCTTTTCTTGGAGAGAAATGCAGTTTCAATTTCCCCAGGACTCAGCCAGAAACCTAGGCTGCCAAAAAATGTACTGGCTGATGGGTCCTTCTGGCATTACTTCTCTGCTACTTATTTGGGACTGTCAGATCTAGAAAAGGAAAAAAGAAATGAGGACTCATGTTGTTAAGGGCTAGACTGAGAAAAAAGTACGCAACCAATAATAACACTCAAATACTACATTAGCATTCATTAGATTTCTATATAGTAATATATCTATCGTTAACTATATCTTCACCTTGAATATCTTTGTCTTGCTTTGTAATATCGCCCACAAGGTATTTCTTTACTAGAAAGCTTCTCCGGTATTGATGAAAGAGTAGCAACCAGCTTTCCTATAGATAACAAATAATTAATGTTGTATCTAAATTACCTGCAGAACTAGTGGTTGTAAGACACCATTAAGACTGATAGATTACTTCGTTTTGCCAGACCGTAACAGTGTTTAACATAGAAGTAGAAAATTTTTCCATATTAAAGAAAATAAAGTGACTCTTTCATTTAAGGCTTTACGTAAATATATGGAGATGATGAAAACTCTTTTGAATATAGCCAGACTCAGAGAAGAGTTTTCTAAAGTGAATTACTATAAGGCATTAACCATAAGTCAGTATTTACTTGCAGACTTTCAGAAAATTAGCTCAGTGTTTATTTTATGTAGTGAGTTGTTAATATTACATGAAATAACAAATTGGCATCTAACTAAACAGAGACTCTGGGCAGTTAGCATAAAAAGAATGACAGGAATCTTAGCATGAAAGTTAGGTTTTCACTGGAAAGTGGGCTATTCTGCACCATGTGAAATAATTATTACCACTTTTTGGTTGGAGACACTTCAGTCTCAATTTAAAATGTCGTCATTACAGAGACTTGATTTATTGTAATGGTGGATAAGATTCAATTTGTTAGAACAAGAGTCCATTGCCGCATTCTGTTATTTTTGAAACCTTAGGAATTTCACACTTACCCAAATGAAAGACTGATAGGTGGCACTCCACGGATTCCAGTGATCCCCAGAGCCATTCCAGCAGCATTTGTGACATGCTTGAGGCAGACAGCGTGCCCAGACAAATGTCTCACTGATCTCTATTCCCTTCAGTTTCTGAATCATTGACTTCCTGGCGTCAAGTAGTAATCGAGTTCCTCTATTGCCTCTGCAAAAACTAAAATAAATAAAATATAAAACAAAATAATAAAATCTGTAGAGTACACCCTGGAAGTTTCTGTCGATGCAGCGCTGGAGGCAGGAAAGTGTACTAATAAGTGGAACTCTCAATAGGAGCTAAAGCCATTTATTTAAAATGCAAATCAGATGACCCCTTACAATCCTCCAGTGGGGTGAGCTGGAGGGTAATTTGACCCAGGTCTCATATAAAGATCTTCAAATTTAGGCTTTTATCATTGTCCCCAACTGATGGTCTTCCTGTGGTGACAGAAAATAAACTGACATATAGAGAGAAGATGCTTTTCATTTTTCAAATGCCTGCCCTGTTATGAAACCACCTTGCTTGGAGCCTATCCTAATCATAACAACAATTTATTGAAGGTTTTCTTACTGGGCACTGTTCTAAATGCTTTCCTAAATCTCATGAAACAAGTCATCTTATTATCTCCATTTTATAGATAAATAAAGAAGTCAAAGACAATAGAACTAACTGATCTGAAGTCAAATAATATACCACAAGTCTTGTAAGTAGTAAGAGATGTGCAAAATAACTTTTTGAAATATTGTTATTATCTTGGGGAAAAATATGTTGCTAAACATTTCTGTACTTTTTAACAAATGTGAGCATTTTAAATTTCCATAATTTAATTAAGCTGTTTGGTCATTATTTTATAATGTACTGGAAGACTCTAAAAAAACATGTGAAAGGATATTCCTTGGAAGATGTACTGAGTTATATGCATTAGAAATATTTTTTCTAGAGATTGGAAGAAATCTGCTTCATTTTGAAAACAATCATGGTTCTACATAGTTGAAGGATTATATTTTCTGTAAGTCTTTAATAAAGAAGAGAACCATTTTTTAATTTATTTGCTGATTTGTGTGTATCTCTGCTTTAAGGCTGAGTGCCAAAATCTTCTCTTAAATCCCATGATGGGTTTAGGGATCAACATTTTTTTCAGGAGATAGGAAAGCTACTATAAGCTTATTTTTAACTTGTCAGCAAGTAAAAATCTGACTAATGTTGATCTTTCTCTGACAGCACTTGTTTGGAAGTCATCATGGCTTTGATTAATATTTAAACATGGAGGCTTTCAAAGCAAATTTACAAGCTGAAATTACTGAAGCCACAATAAATACGGTAATATGTCACTGCTTTGTTTTCTACATGAGTTAAAAAGAATAGCCGTTAGGAATAAGCAAGTACAAAAAGGAGGAATTTTGTTTTCCATTCTTTGCTTTGTTTTTATAAATAGATAAGACAACAAGTACCTATAATGGTTTCATTAACTGGCTCTGGAGTTAGTCTGTCTGGATTTGAACGCCGACTCCACCATTTACTACCTTTGTAATATCAAGCAAATTACATCACCAGCCAGTTTTACGCATCTGGGAATGAGGATAATAATAATACCTATCTCACTGGATGGTTATGCACCTCACATGAATTATACCAGATACAGTGCAAAGAATAGAACTTGTCACACAGCAAGAGTTCCATATATGTTAGTGGTTAATATTTCCTATAAATGCAGTATTTAAATAAAGTTTTGGTTCTACACTATTTACCCATTCAACAAAAAACTCGTACATTCAGTAAATATTTAAGCTCATCTCATGGCCAGGAACTGACTATAAAGAGTTAAATAACACATGGCACTTGCTGTCTGGGAGCTAGCATTTTAGTGCAGCAAACAGACACGTTAATTGCTTATGGGTACTGTCTATTTCTGAGCTAGAATGCAGAACTTGGAAGTTGAAATGTGGAGTTCAGGGAAAGGCTTCTGGGAAGGGCTACCTGAGAGTGAGATTGATTGATCTTACTTTCTCAACTTCAATGATTCAGGATTAGTTGGAAAAGGAAATGGAGGTAGCAATTCCTGGCAGGGAAAACAAGACAAAGACCTAGCAACCTCAGGAGTCTGGGAAACTAAAGGTAACTGTGAGTCACTTGTGATGTGTGCCTGAAGGGCCCATGAGAAACCAAGCTGAGAATTAAAGAACAATGCAGTAACTTCTTTCAATTCCTATAACACTAAGATGTGGCCACTTTCTTCTGAGACCAATACTTCAATCCTTACTGTGAATAAAATACAATATGATCACACTTTTACCTGGTTGTCCATAGAGTCTACGTTTCATTGAATACCAGGTTAAAATAATTTCTGGCCATGGGACATGATTAATTGGACAACATCCAAAATACATAAATCTTGGAGCTAATTTCACTTGCAGTTGAAAATATTTCAAAATGGAGCTCAAATGTGGCTAGAGAAGCGTTAATCCAGAGAGCAGAATAATATATTTAAAATAAAGCTCCATATTAGAGTCCTGTGAAGAGCAATAAAATTTCACATCTGGTTTCACACATTGTCTAAATTTGAAGATAAGAATTTGTGAACTCAGTACAAAAATGGCTTCAAATAATAATGGTTATTTTATGACCCAGTCTATTCTTTCGATGCATACAAAATTGTTTAGCTCATGGCTCACAGAAGTCTAAATAACTGCAGAACACTCTGGATGTGGAGAAACATTTAATCATGCCAGATTTATTCTAGATCAGCAAGATCAGCTCTTCAGGTAGGCCTAAATAATCTTAAATTGAATAATTTACCCCACTCTGAGTTGAAGCTGACCAACTGCTTTATGCCTAAGGAAAAATAACACAGGGTCTTTGCAACTCTTTACCCTGATTGCTCGTAAGGGTCATTGAGTTGATGACAAACTGTGCATAAATCTGTTTTTTACCTACACATGAAACTATGGTATCAATTAAAAATGACCAAGTCAGCGGGGCCATGGTGGTTCAGTGGCAGAGTTCTTGGCTGCCATGCCAGACACCTGGGTTTGATTCCTGGTGCCTACCCATCTTAAAAAATAATAAATAAATAAGACGAAGTCGAAATTGGAACATGATTACCAAACCCATAGAAGCCAACACCACTCATTGATTCAAACATAGCTACCTCATTGAAAGGAAAGAACTAATTGAAGACTCTTTCAAAAAAAAAATTGAATTCTAAGGAATATTTTTAGAGATATTTGTAGGACAAGTATTTCTGAGACAAAAGTTGAGTTTCTTACTGATATCCCTTCTAATATTTCTTTTTTTCCTTAATTAATTAATATTAATTTTTTTCCTTAATCTTAGAGTCAAACTTCATTTGCCGGTTTTGTTGACCATTTGTACAGTAAATTATTTTTCACCTAATGTTCCACTAAAGTTAAAGTAATTCAATTCAATAGAACAAGTTTACATTCTTACCGGGATAAATCAGATACACACAAATCAAGCTGTTTAGAACCAAGGAGTAGCAGCAAATGAGATCTGTGAAAGGAGCTATATGGTTAAAACTTATTTACAAGAAGTCTTTGGAAAAATAAAAGGATATCCCCTTCCAAAGAAAGGAAGCCGAAGTAGAGAGCAGTTAAGCAGTTAAGCTACTTGACCAGAGTCAGACATATCGGTAAGTGTGAACACTCCATCCAAACCCTCCCTCATCTGAAGGACAATGTGGTTGTCATTAGCGCAGGTCACCAAATATTTCTAGCTTACTACCTTTCAGGCACAAGGTAAGATGGCACTTCCTGGCTCCTCTGTGATTGGGAGGTACAATATGTCTGGCACTAGCTAATGAGTTGCAAGCACAGTGGTGTATGCCCCATTCTGGATAAAGCATGCAAGTGCTAGTTAGTGTGAAATCCTCTAGCGCTCTCTTCCCCTCCTCTGTGCAATTGGCAAATTTCCAGCTTGTAGCTCCTCTGCTGAACACAGTCTCAGACATGAAGCAGAGTTGAGCCCAGCCAACCCAAAATGAAACATTGGAAAGAAAGAAACACTTGCCCTGCGTAGCCTCTGAGATTTGGGGTGTTATAGTTTCCACCCCACAACTTTGCCTACCCCAACAGATAAGGACCACAAAGGCTATTCTGACCCCATAAGAGGACATATGAACTAGGTAAATCATCTGAAGCCAACTAGCCAGAGAAGCAAGTAAAGCTTCACCAGGGAACTGGGATGAGCTTTAGGCCTTAAAGAATAGGAGAACTTGGACCAGGGAAGAGCAATTTGGAATTCCAGGCATAAACTGAGTGTGCAGACTGAATGTACTTGCTATTTGGGAGGACCACAAAGAAGCTGCCCTAAGAGTTCATGGAAAGTGTTACGAAGTAATTGGAACTTAGAAATAATGAGCTAAAGAGTAGAAATAGTGAAATAGGAACTTACTCAAACACATCTCTGTTAGATATAAAAAAGTAGATAACTGTGCACTTTTATGACTATAACATCATTTTTGGAAATGCCATACAATGCCAGACAAGTACCTCCATAACCCCCAGAATGAGAAGATATTATTACAGTCACTTTTCTAATTCCTTGCACATGTTTCTGAAATAGCATTTTTGATAATAAACCAGACACATGTGCTGTCTTGAGAGCCTTCATTGGGCTATAAAACCTCTGAAGGTCCATTTGGATAGGGAAAACACTAGTTTAAAAAAGAAAAAAAAAGCTTCTCATTCCAACATGTGTTCAGTTCAAAAGAAGATTTTGGGAAACTCTCAGAGCATTTAAGTCAGACTTCCCACACCCATTCAGGAACTGGTTGTTTTGCCTTGGCTGGCCATGAACAAGTGAAGAACCATATCCCTAGGATGATGACCAACGGTGAGGCAGCTTTTTAAAAGGTGAACAATCTCAGGTTGAACCTTAGTAAGTTTGTACATTATGGGAATGGATCTGGTGAATATGGCCAAGATGCACTTGGGAGAAGAGAAAAAAAAAAAGAAATAGAGATGGCTCCACCAACTTGCCT